>JAFEMH010008259.1:0-53063 GCA_022495995.1 Adenophora triphylla var. japonica | reverse complement strand
GCTCTTTCAACCGATTAGGACTCTCGAGAAAACTGCGCTTTTAAGTAAACATTAATCGGTAATCGCACATTGCACAAGCCCGAAAACCTTGAGCCAAATACCTTTTCCGAAGCCTAAACCCTTCCTTTCATTCCCCGTAATGAGCGTAAAGTGGTTCGATTTTCGGCCGCCGCGGCCAGATCACCGTAACGGGCAAAGACGTACGCTCTTCGGTTCCTCGCCCCTCGGCCCACATTTCCGACATGTCTAGCTCACCGAGAAATCGTGGACGGGGGAAGGACCCCCGCCGCCGGCAATGTATATGACTTTCGGGAAGAAGCCATCCGGCCATGTGAGGTTCACAAGAGGCAAGGTAGAAGAAGACGTCGCCAGAATTTCGTGGTACAACTTCTTTCGAATGAGCGTGGGTATAGCAGCCTCCATCCCCCTGGGCCGACGGCAGTACTTTTGTCCTCGGTCGAGGATGACGATTCCCCTAAAACCAGCTCACCAAACCTTCAACTGAAGTTCCTCCCCGCCAACTTACGGATGCCTTCCAACCAAGGAAACAAATGACCTAGGCTCCACAAAGTTGCCACTCTCTCAAAGGCAACCCCGTCATTTTTGGTCGCCTCTAAGGCTACTCCTATCACTCAATACCACTGAACCGCACTCACTGACCATCTCAAGATGCCAATTATTCCTCAATAACCTCCCGGTTCGTCCCGTTGCCGCTATTCACGAATCCCTAAACACCGGGGACAAACCCCGATACAGCTTCGTTAAAAGGCCCCCGTATATTCTCATATACCAAGCTTCCACCTCCAATCACTACCGCTCACGTGGTGTAGCACTTGGCGCCGAGCTCACAAACCACCAGACCGGACCCAACCTTAGCCCTGGGATGGTCGAGCATGCAATGACGAAGACCCGAAAGCCACCATGAGCAGCTCAAAGCAAAGAAACGCTCAAATCTACGTATCCTGGGGAATGGTCACGTGCCTCCCTCGCCAAGCCCGTAATGCTCTGAGATGGACCGATTCTACGGAATCCGAATGTCCTCAAATGCACGTCGACACCTACGTTTCTGGGCATGAGAGCAAAAGGAGCAACCTTCCAAAGAAATGGCCGACCACTTCCAACATACGCTCAAAAGTTCGCCGTTACAGCGATGGCTCGAGGGTCAAGCTCGCGGATCGCCACACTGGGAACATACGCAACATCTTCCTCGGAACGGCATGTATCCAACTTAGAGTGGGAAACAAGTCGTGAGGACTTAATCACCACCTGAGCGTGAAAAGCGTATGAAAGTGTTGGGGAATTCTCTACAAAAGCATGGAGCTGGAAACTCTCCGAGATCATGGAGCCACTCTCCAAAGACGAACAGATGCGGATCTTCAAGTCCCGCTTTAAGACCGTCCATCGAACTCTCTATCGGGCCACATATTTCTTCCTGCATCTCCGCGCCATGGTCAATGCCGTTCTGCGCTCGAGAAGGATCTCAAGGAAAAGTTACCGCAAGCACATACGGGCTCGCCAGCTTGCATTCAATCCCGCACCGGCCCCCGGCAAAGGGAAAGATACGTCCTGTCAACTACGTCATCATCGTGTGACAACAATCGGGTAACGTAAACCCAGCCCCACAAAGCAAACAATTCTACTCAGAAGCAGCCTGCCTGTACACTTCTTGACTTAAGTTGGGACATGCCACCGAGCAAGATGTCGGGAAGCGGTTAATCAAGGAGGGTCTCCTTAAGCCCGCTTCTGGCACAATTACTGTAAACCCAAAATTCCCGTAGCCAATGCGGACAAGAAAGCAAATACTGCGTGCCCTTCCATCAGCATCACGGCCATACCACCGACAACCGTTGCTCGGGGTTACGATACGAAATCTCGTAGGCCCTGGGATAGAAGAAGGCAAGTTGGAGCGCCCGTGACTCCACACACTGGAAACCCTTTTCCGAACAATAACAAGGTGAATTCCATTGAGAAATGGGTGCCAAGAAAGAGTGCCACGGTAACCGCTCCTCTTCTTTTCACCCGGATCCTCCTTCTAATGTCCACATCGGGCCTGGGCGATGATTTCGCGATCGCTTCGCGCCCGCTCGGGAGTACGTGTCCCGGAGAAACCGGTCCTGAGCAAAACTCCTCCGAGAAAACAAAAGAAGAAATCCTCTGAACAAAGAACTCGAGAGAAAGATACGAAGCCGGGGATACCAAAGCAGTAGGTACACTCGAGAACCTTCCGGGAGGTTCGCCACTACTACGCATCAGGATCCCGAGCCTAGTCAGCTCCCTTGCTCTCCCAGGTGCCATGCAAACTTTTAGAGCAAACAGGGGTGGAAAGCCGAAAAGGTGTCCCGCTGAAACCAGTAATTCAGACCCTGGGACACTCGAAAATACCAGATCTTGCAAATCTTTACCGCCAGCCCACAAGGGGCCTAACCCTCCGCGGATCAGCCCAAGATTCAACTTTGTCCAGCCTCTTCCGAGCTCGTAATGACCGATAAAGAGAAGCATCAAGGCTGCTCTGGCAATCGCACTCGATCCAATGCGCTAACCAAGGGCGGCAACTCGCCACAAGCAAACCTTCAACACACTCCCCGAGGTTCCAAAGCAAAGGCTTTACCTCGCAAGAGGAAGACAGGAAATCGGATGGCTGGATGACTCTCCTTTTACGTGGATAGGAGACGAGATCTACGACTCCCGCTTCAAGCCAGATGTATGGCGAGGATGATCACGTTCTGTGATCTGTATAAGACCCACCGAGAGATGCCTCGCAAGCACAACGAAGCCTCTGTGGACATCACTCTCAAACTCAACACCATATCACTCCCCGGAGTATTGCGGTAGATAACGGGCTCAGCCGTGTTAATGTTCTCCCTCTCAAAGATGCTATGCGAGCCCTTTCCGTATCAATGAAAGCCACCTCGATTCCGCCATCCCGACTATCAAGGCCTACGCACAGCCGTCTCAAGTCCCATCCCTGGGGGGACTCCGGGATCCTTGACTCGAACTCGGTTCCAAACCCAAATGGTGCCAGCAAAATTCCACGTGATGGACATTCCTATCCGAGTTCATCGTTTTTGGGACGCCTCTTGGCTACACCACATGAAAGCCTATAGTCACTTCCATCTCCATCAGCCTCCGTTAAGTTCATTAACCGGAGTGCAGATCTCGAAGTCATCCGGAGTGGGATAGTTTCCTCATAAGGGAAACGAAGCCGAGACAAGAGCTGGCTTGTCTCGCACTCGTGCTCCGGTTGGCCACCTCCTTCGAATCAACCAAGGGCACTATCTGGCAAATCTCATCGAGATCCTCAGTAGTCCTAGGGAGATGCTAACTATAGTAAATGTACTCGAGCGGTGCGTACTCGGCTAGAGTCCCGATACATCAAGTTCAACTGTCCGTGCTTCCAACATTTGGAGGCAGCATTGGAAGGAAACGCTGAATATCGCCATGATGCGGGGCACATAACCCCTGGGCCTCCAATCGAGATTCGCGCATTCTCCAAACCAACTCTCTGGCCCCGCCGTGCGAAGAGATCTTCGTGATAAAGGTCAACAAGCACCGTCATTCTCGGGATGAATGCATGGAAGTCGTATGGGATGTCCTCCACGAGGAACTACTCCGCCGCACCCCTCTTCTCCAACGAAGAGCATGATGTTTTCCTAGCTGCTCCAAAGAATTCAACGGGACGCAATATGTCCCTACACCTGGATTGAGCGATCAGATGATTTACGAATCCGGACTCTCTCGGAGTCGAGGACGCGTGCACCGCCTGCACCTCTCGCATTCACATGCTCGCTTTGAGGACGAAACTCCTTCCGATCAAGTCACCTACGACCAAGGTTCCAATACCATGGAAATTGTCAAGCTCAACGTCCAATATTGTGCAGCGCTATCCGACAATTGGAAGTTACCGGTTGACACGACAAAGAATCCTCTCGATCAAGTGATCGACGACGACTTCGTCCAACATCATCTATTCCGTATATCCCGATGAAGCCAAGGATCCGGTCCTTATCGTCGATTCCCGCAATGCCAAAGTCACCCTCGACGATCGCCCGCTCATGGTAAACGAGGCCCCGGCCAAGCGAGCTCGTAGCTCATCATTACTTCCGAGTACTCGCCCAGCTGCAACCGGCCCGTGCCGTCGCCAAGCTTATACCCTCAAGCGCCGCCAAGGCCAAGGGCAACAGCCGAAGGAGACCAAGCTCCTCACCCCGCTACGAGTCGATCAACCTTGGGAACGCTTCCGGCAGCCCACCCCGAAAACATCCGTGAAAGTCTTCCCGCAAGGCGTAGTCGCCTTCCACATAGGAAATGACCATCTCAAAGATCAACATGCTCCAGCACGATTCGCTGCCCACCGTCACGGCCCCGGATTCGACATCCCGCGCCGACCGCTAGCTCGATAGATTTGGCGATCGAGCGAGATCACGAGACCGTCCAACATTGCAGAATTCAACACTCCCGGGGGTCAATCAAGGCGATATGGAAAATTTCTGTAATCGAGATCAAGGAAGGCCGCATGGAATGTCCCAGTCCGACTTCCTTTGTCAACGTAATCCAAGTGTTCCCGCCATTCGGTGATTTAAAATGTAATCACGGTTCGGACACTAGTCGATGATGCGCACTCTACGGAGATCGCTTAGCTCTCGCAAGGAAAGCCCTCATGGAACTAGCCGCTCAAGAAAGTCGTCTTTGGGACGAAGACCAAGCTCGAAAGACCTACAGACCAAGCCCTTAAAAGTGTCACAGTGCCTTTCATGTAAAGCTAGAGGCCACTCTAGACCAGCCGACCTCAAGAGTTTTGCTCATGGCAACTTCCCCGACTACCGTCCTGTTCTCATCCAACCCCTCTCGCCAGGCAAGGGTGGTCAACGGTCCCGACGACCTAGGAGATGGAACGTCACAGCAGAAAGAATCCTGGCCGCTTACCTTCCCGGGAAAGCAAGTTCTCTCGTGAAAGCGACGACGAAGACGATGAAACCATTCTCTTCCAAGCCGGGCATGAAGTCAACAAAACCGACTCCCAAGGGTCCCGGGAGGACGGGAACGGATCATTTCCGCACTCAAATTGAAAGGCCAACTCAGGGAGGAAGGTCTATTTAAAAACAAGAGGAAGATGGAAATTGCCTCGAGCAACTACTCGTGGAAATTCCACAGCTCTACGGCATTCGCTTACAGTAAATGATCAACCTGGGGCAAAGAACCGCCTACATGGGCAGATGTTCGAAGCCGCAGACTCATCTTCCGACATACCCGCCACTCGCATAAAGCAGAGGAGAAAACTCTCCTCGATGGAGGTTTACCTAGATCGCCGCACGCAATTCAAGGAAGCACCGGCTATTCTCACATGGGAAGAAACGCAGCACTCACTCTCAACGCAGTTCCGCCGCAAGAAGGTTGATCTCGGGCCAAGAGTGGAGGAAAACTAGCAAACCACGAGTATCACTGCACCCAACTCCGTAATGCCCCGAGTATGCTCAAGCAAGATAGGAAAGGAACGCGATATACCGTGAAGAGATCAAGGAGACCATTCGCTTGAGCCGAGAACTCTCCAACCTTCCCCTGAGGGTCGCAACGCACGCCCGGGCCTGTGCAACCACCGTTGTGCATCGACATTCGAACAATCAAGGCCAAACCGTAGGCTACCTCCCCGCAGAGGCATCCAAGCCAGCATCCCGGGACGTAATCCGCTGCCGCCGAGGCTCCCGAGAATTCATCCACAATCAATGAGTTAAGGGAAGACATATGGCCCTACGCTACGAGGAATCCTCCTCTAACTATGGCTCAACTCAGAGCAAACTGCTCGTAAGGGACCAAACTCCGATGTCGCCGTCCTAACCCGATCGGGTCAAATCCATGCATTGCCGCCTAAGGCCACCAAAATCCGACGGAGCCGACTGCAATCCGGCCACCCAAGACGCAAATTCCTTGAAAGAGGACCCGATCCTCACTCACCAGCAGACCAGCGAACATTTCCTTCTGGTCTCTGCCACCTCCTCTTATCCTCACAAGCTCAAGCTAGAGGAAAGCCTCGGCCCGTACCATGGTCCCCGTGGACGCAACCCCAGATGAAGTCATTCAGATGATCGGCAACATCCACTATGGCAATATTATCACCTTCACAGATTTGGACCTTCCAAAATTTGGGGCTGATCACAATGAGCCGCTCTACATCACAGTCCAGCTGGACGAGCGTCGCCTTCCCCGCGTGTTGGTAGACGGAGGTTCCAGAATGAATGTCTTGCCCGCCAAGATGATGGACCTGCTTGACATCAAGCCCACAGATCTTAAGCCTTCAGTCCACACTGTCAATGTGAGGACCCCGACCCGGAACCTACACGTGTTCCGAGCTGGAGCGTCCTCAAACTAACCCCAAATATCCTAAACTTTTTATTTTAAAAACTTTGATTTAACTTTCAAACACTACACCATTAACATACCCATTTCAAAATAACTCTACTCCTTTCTACTATGGAGGAAGAGTTGACCAACTCCGAAAGTAATAAATGATTTTAGTTACAAAAAGATGTCGAATATAAAATAGAATCAAAGTTTATGAATACAACCCTTTAAAAGAATTATGCCAAAAATACACATTCTACACCAACCTATACATAACCCGACAATTCCCAAAATACCACTTCTAAACTCCTTTCCGCCCTTACTTGGTCGGTCCAATTGCCTCGAATCTAAAACAAGAAAGGGAGAGGGGTGAGAATAAATCTCAATGAGCTATTATGAATGCAAAGAAGATGCCAATCAAGATGCAACACATAGCATGGTAGCACATAACACATTATGAAAGCGGTAAACACATTACGTTACCTCAGTTTACCTTTTCCCGTCTGAACAATAAGTCGTACAACGTGGGAGTAAAACTCCACTCTTTGGTGAATTGCCTCCAAAGACATTCACCTCTTATAGGACTCATACCCCGTAGATCCATATAAGAAAAGATACCTATAATAGAGTATCCAAAAATAATATATTCCCCCGTACACCAATCGCACAGTCCGTAAAGGCTTCTTCATGCTCAATACAGCCAAGCTAGCATAGCCCCACTCTGTGGCCACAGAGGAGGGGAGGGTCACCGGTATGATGGACCTTCAATCACTTATAGAACAAATCAATAATTGATTGACTTCCATCATACCCACCCGAACGCATTCAAGCACATAATAGTTACTTGAATTATAATCCACAAAAAGGGATAATCACATAACAACATGGTAAAATATACTCATGATTCATCCATACTATAGTGCAACAGTTCATGTAATACACTATGCATAATACCATTAACGAATTTAAATTCAAGTAAGGTATCCATATAAACACATAATCCACACCGGGATACCATATAACAATACCAAATAATCCATAAAGGGGATAAACAATATAGTCACATGGTAAAATATACTCATGTTCAACAAATATCATAGTGCAACAATAAATTAACACACCATGCACAATATAAACAATGTATATGAACTCAAGTAAGGCAAGGAAGTATTATCGATCCATCCTACAAGGTCACTATACAATACTACATAGCTCCTATAAAGGCTCAAGCTCAAATTACCAAGTGAGAGTCATAATTTATAAGGGACCAAACAAGGTTGCTACACAAATTCTGGTTTAGATTCAAAATTCAGTTTCCTGGGGTCTTGGGCGACGCTTACCACTTGGGCGACCGCCCAAGTGGACCTCAAAGGCAATTGATGTTCTCGTGGCGACGGGCGGCCGCTCAAGCCCCTACGGGCGACCGCCCAAGCCTCCTCCAAAGACAAAACTCAGATTTTTGACCCTTTTATGCCTAGGTTTCCATTCCTTCTAACCAAGCTTAATTCAAGAACACCAAAAGATACTTTAACCTTACCAAGTCCCATTCCAAACATGTAAACTCAAAACCAAGTAGCCTTAGATTATTTATCTCTACCCATTTCACCCATTTCAACCCTTTTAAATGATCTTCCTTGAACATTAATTTCATTCTATTTCATTTACCAAATCACTCAACTCTTATAAAGTTTCCAAAGCATGAACAATCATCAATATAACAAGATCAACATTAAAGTCATCAGCCTTTTATTTTCTTTATATCCTTATTCTTCCAACTTTAACCCCCCATTTCATAATAAAATCAATTCATCCTTAATTAACCCAACTTACTCAAATAACCTTATTTAAAAATACCACATCCTTTAACAACATCCATGAATATCATTCTTACATCTAGATCATTAAACAATTTCTTTACTCCAAGAATATGTCCTAACATTTCAAACAACATTTATAATAACATTAATAATATCAAATATTCCATGAACATTTATTTGAAGGGAAGTCATAATAACTCACCTTAATATAGGAGATGGATCATGGATTTCTTTAGCTTGATAGAGTCTCCTAGTTGTTCCAAGCTCAAATGTACTCTTAGATCTAAAAATGGTGGAGAATTGATCTTGGTAGTAGCCTTGGAAAGTGAAGCTTCAACAATGGCTTCCATGGATTGGATTGAGAGAGAAGGTTAAGGAGGAGAAGGAGGGAGATGGAGTGTGGAAATGATAAAGGGAGAAGTATAAAAATGGTAAAGAGAGTATGGGGGAGGGGGGGCCGGTCCAAGGAGTGAATTTGGGGGAAAGAAGTCAAACAAAAGTATGGTCCCCCATACCATAATTTAAAAATTGTCAATATTTTATTTCTTTTCCCCTACACAATTTAAAGCCTAACTACTTACATTTATTTATTGTCAATTGTTATACTTTCCCCATGGACTTTATTTAATTTTCTCAATTATCTCATCCTAATATAAGTAATCTAAAATATAAGATGAACACACAATATTAACGATAATAGTAAAAGCGCACAATATGATGTTAAATTAGTGCCTAGGGGTTAGGTCGTTACACTCACTCCCTTAAAGAAAATTCGTCCCGAATTTGACTATCACTTCCTAACTGATCAACCCGCCTCGGTTACATGTATACCTCAGACTTCAAATCCCAAATAGTCTCTTCAATGCTGTGATTCTTTCCCACGATTTCTAATCCCATTAATAATACGATATTACAACTTAATGTTCCAAGAATACCACACAGATATCACTAACCCGAATTTTCACGACCTCAATAAAAATACAAATAAATAAAAGTATTACAACTTATGTCTCCAATTACATTACAATGTTACCTTTAAACTCCAAAATACTCTATAAGCCGCTTCCAAGCCGCCTCTAAGTCAAATCACCAACCCTTTCTAAAACTTCAATTGACTAACGAACCTCGGCGCCAATTTTCCTTAGGCCTTGCCTCTCCAAACTCACCCCAACAAATTAGAGATCGATATTTTCTTCCCAAACTATGCCTCATACGGTTTTATCTCAATGTTAGAATGATAACTACTATTATACGTACTCAACCACGGGTAACCATACGTCCTATTGACTACTAACATCCATTGTTCATGCCCGTAGCATATCATCAACAACAAGTAATGATTCCTCAACTTTTCACAAGGTTAAACTTAATAGTATTCCTACCTTCCAAAAGGATCTTCCAAATGATGTCTATCTAATACCTCTAATACTATGGGGTTTATACAACCAAACTATCTCCTAACATATATGAGGACTTTATCAATAAATATCTCATGATATAAACATTAAATAACTGCCCATGAAACAATAAATATGAACATGCTAATAAGATCATGATTTCTATAAACGGGACACTGGTCGACTATATAACACAATTCAATGTTCCACTTATTTTCAGGTCCAGAGACAGATCAATATTCAAATCAAATGGTTGGCCGCCCACAACGGAGCCGTTCCAACTCCAAAACAAAAACCGAGTCTATTGCGACCGACACAATAATAACCCCACAATTTATCAAATCATTTCTCGGATCAAAACTTTAATGTAATTAATCACTATAGGGGGACTAGGTTGCCTTCTTACTTACTTCTGTACGAACTATATCTTTAAAATAACAAATCTTTCGAAAACTTACAACATCTTTCAAAATTTCAAAGGATAGATAAGAAAAAGAGATCAAATGAGGCTCGAATGGTTTATTTATTTAAAACCGGCCCATACCAGTTTTAATTAACTAAACCACTCACCGATTTAAGAAATTTCAAAAGATTGATAAGCTAACACAACTAACTCGAGTGATCTAATTATCTACAACCGTCCCATACCAGCGGTAGATAACCAAATTACTCACAGATTTTAATGAGCACAAAACTAAGCATCGACTTTAATAATTCAAATTATCCTCGAAGGGTACAATTGTTCATACGTAAGTTCAATATACAAATCAAGTTCTAAAACACATTTAAAACAATTTTTAACATAATATTCTTGTTCGACCTCTATTTATAGTATAGCCACCACTCATAATATTTATACTTAGTTAAATCCTTTATAAGAAAGCAAAATCTTGCCATACTATTACTATCCCAATAATTAATACTAAAACAATCATTAAAATAGTAAACCTGGTAAATCATCCTCAATTCAATAATTCCTCAAATTAAATATTCAACACTTTTACTTAATTTGAGTCATCTCTTCCCTACCTTTGAGATTGGAATTATACTTAATAACAACGTATTGTAAATATCTAGTTTCCGATCAAATACCATGATTTCCTAATAAGAGATACAACTGGAACGCACATAGATCAATCACTCCCAATTTGCAATTAAACATTAACAGTATAAACTAACTTACCTCCCAATAACCGTCAACAACTCAAAATCCATATAACGTCTACATCTTCCAAGCATCACACCAATCCTTCATATGAGTCTCGCAACAAGTCAATCCATACGGTGTAATCATCCTAAAGTACTCCGTCTTCCAATAAGATTTATCCTCATTCTATTTTCTCAACTAATGGTATCATCTCTCAAAACAACCATGTACATATTTTACCCTAATTATCACCCCCTAACTAATACACAACCACATTTCAAAACGGTCATACTAGATACAAATGTTGTCTTAAGTACATCCTTACAACAATTATTCACTGCAATCGTAACACCCGTAATTCAACTAATAACCATTGAGTATCCTACAAATTTCTAAAATCAGTCATGCAAATTATCAATAAGTGATAACGAATACTTATTGCTTACAGTTACTAATTTGAGATCTCTATAACCTTATAATTAACCACCAAGTATCATCTTTTCTAAATACAGTAACAATTTATCCTTACTGAGAATCGCTAAGCTAGTTATCTTCTTTATCAATTAATTTCTCAAGTTGAATCATCAATTCCATCATCCCAATTTGTATACTCTATCTAGGGATCCGAATACCAAAATAGTGACTTATATCTACTCAGCTTCGATATCCTGGTACGATACCTGATGAAAACCCATTTTTGAAACTCACATGAAAAACACCACTTAGTCAACTTATAGGGTGATATTACTTACAAAAATATCTCGATTTCCTATTCAATTTAGTAGCAAGAATTCAATCAATCTCTCCTTAGAGAATAAACTTATAGTACATAAGGCAAATATATATTAGTTCCATAAGATCTCGGACTCGCGATATTTTATAACCCATATAATCCCACTTAGACTATCACTTTCAATACTAGTCTTATATATCTAGTCTCCACCATGAGACACCAATGAATAAATAATCATGCAATTATACAACCATAAACCACTCTTAGTTAGGCCATAGACCAACTCTAAACTAAGAGTTCACCAATTCATTTACCATCGTACATGAGATAACTCAAGGTTCTTTTAAATCAAAGATAACACACAACTCAAATAACCTTCACATTCCTTAGGCCATACTTTCGACATTTATGCATATATGATATAATAGCAAGTAATGACTCATCCGCCTCGACTACACACCTGAGGCAAATCAAACATCGATAAGGAGACTCGCTTCATGCGACAGTCCTCCCAAATCACAATCACCATGATAAACAATAATGATTCAAGGTACTCTCCCGTAGAAATAGAACCTCTAACACATAAGGCATCTGTTAGGCCAATTATGCAAATAAAAGATGAAATGTAATGCCACATGAGAACGAATGAACGAAGATTTATGAAAGTATGAATCCTAACTCCCGAGATGTAAAATACCTCAAATGATGGTGGGGAAATCTATCTTTCCAAAACTCACCTTTCCTTGATTCCTTGGTTGGTCAATATCATTTTCGTCTTTGAACAAATTCCCGCATTAAACTCCTCGACGTCGCTTATCACACACTCACCTCGCCTAGACTCTACCCGAGAACTCTAACCGAGCTCGATATTAACCGTGAGGACTCCCGACCCGAACCTACACGTGTTCCGAGCCGGAGCGTCCTCAAACTAACCCCAAATATCCTAAACTTTTTATTTTAAAAACTTTGATTTAACTTTCAAACACTACACCATTAACATACCCATTTCAAAAATAACTCTACTCCTTTCTACTATGGAGGAAGAGTTGACCAACTCCGAAAGTAATAAATGATTTTAGTTACAAAAAGATGTCGAATATAAAATAGAATCAAAGTTTATGAATACAACCCTTTAAAAGAATTATGCCAAAAATACACATTCTACACCAACCTATACATAACCCGACAATTCCCAAAAATACCACTTCTAAACTCCTTTCCGCCCCTTACTTGGTCTGGTCCACCTGTCTCGGAATCTAAAACAAGAAAGGGAGAGGGGTGAGAATAAATCTCAATGAGCTATTATGAATGCAAAGAAGATGCCAATCAAGATGCAACACATAGCATGGTAGCACATAACACATTATGAAAGCGGTAAACACATTACGTTACCTCGCCTTACCTTTTCCCGTCTGAACAATAAGTCGTACAACGTGGGAGTAAAACTCACTCTTTCGTGAATTGCCTCCAAAGACATTCACCTCTTATAGGACTCATACCCCAGAGATCCATATAAGAAAAGATACCTATAATAGAGTATCCAAAATAATATATTCCCCCGTACACCAATCGCAAAGCAGTTCAGAAGGCTTCTTCATGCTCAATACAAGCTAGCAACTCCGTGGCCATGAGGAGGAGGGTCACCGCATGATGGACCTTCAATCACTTATAGAACAAATCAATAATTGATTGACTTCCATCATACCCACTCCGAACGCATTCAAGCACATAATAGTTACTTGAATTATAATCCACAAAAAGGGATAATCACATAACAACATGGTAAAATATACTCATGATTCATCCATACTATAGTGCAACAGCTCATGTAATACACTTATGCATAATACCATTAACGAATTTAAATTCAAGTAAGGTATCCATATAACCACATAATCCACACCGTGATACCATATAACAATACAAAATAATCCACAAAGGGGATAAACAATATAGTCACATGGTAAAAATATACTCATGTTCAACAAATATCATAGTGCAACAATAAATTAACACACTACGCACAATATAAACAATGTATATGAACTCAAGTAAGGCAAGGAAGTATTATCGATCCATCCTACAAGGTCACCATACAATACTACATAGCTCCTATAAAGGCTCAAGCTCAAATTACCAAGTGAGAGTCATAATTTATAAGCGGACCAAACAAGGTTGCTACACAAATTCTGGTTTAGATTCAAAATTCAGTTTCCCGGGGGTCTGGGCGATCGCTCTTTTTACCACTGGGCGACCGCCCAAGTGGACCTCAAAGGCAATTGATGTTCTGTGGCGATGGGCGGCCGCTCAAGCCCTACGGGCGACCGCCCAAGCCTCCCTCCAAAGACAAAACTCGCATTTTGACCCTTTTATGCCTAGGTTTCCATTCCTTCTAACCAAGCTTAATTCAAGAACACCAAAAGATACTTTAACCTTACCAAGTCCCATTCCAAACATGTAAACTCAAAACCAAGTAGCCTTAGATTATTTATCTCTACCCATTTCAACCCTTTTAAAATGATCTTCCTTGAACATTAATCTCATTCTATTTCATTTACCAAATCACTCAACTCTTATAAAGTTTCCAAAGCATGAACAATCATCAATATAACAAGATCAACATTAAAGTCATCACCCTTTTATTTTCTTTATATCCTTATTCTTCCAACTTTAACCCCTATTTCATAATAAAATCAATTCATCCTTAATTAACCCAACTTACTCAAATAACCTTTATTTAAAAATACCACATCCTTTAACAACATCCATGAATATCATTCTTACATCTAGATCATTAAACAATTTCTTTACTCCAAGAATATGTCCTAACATTTACAACAACATTTATAATAACATTAATAATATCAAATATTCCATGAACATTTATTTGAAGGGAAGTCATAATAAATCACCTTAATATAGGAGATGGATCATGGATTTCTTTAGTCGATAGTCTCCTAGTTGTTCCAAGCTCAAATGTACTCTTAGATCTAAAAATGGTGGAGAATTGATCTTGGTAGTAGCCTTGAAAGTGAAGCTTCAACAACGGCTTCCATGGATTGATTGAGAGAGAAGGTTAAGGAGGAGAAGGAGGAGACGGAGTGGAAATGATAAAGGGAGAAGTATAAAAATGGTAAAGAGAGTAATGGGGAGGGGGCCGGGTCCAAGGAGTGAATTTGGGGAAAGAAGTCAAACAAAAGTATGGTCCTCCATACCATAATTTAAAAATTGTCAATATTTTATTTCTTTTCCCCTACACAATTTAAAGCCTAACTACTTACATTTATTTATCATTAATTGTTATACTTTCCTATGGACTTTATTTAATTTTCTCAATTATCTCATCCTAATATAAGTAATCTAAAATATAAGATGAACACACAATATTAACGATAATATTAAAAGCGCACAATATGATGTTAAATTAGTGCCTAGGGTTAGGGTCGTTACAGTCAAGGCCTACGATTCTACTTCCCGCACAGTTCTCGGGGTTGCTACTCTAAATATCTGGTTCGGCAAGCGGGTGATCCCCACCGACTTCAAGTGTTGGACATTCCTATCACTTTCACAGCCCATCCCTGCGTCCCCGGGCCGCATCAAATCAATGGCGTGACATCCACCCTTCATCAGCGTCTTAAGTTCATGCAAGGCAACGAGCTAACCACGCCTTACGGCGACAAATACACCACCGAGGGGACCATGACCAACGATATTCCAAAGGTTAGAAATTAAGCATATTGACGACATGCCATTAATCGGATTCACTCGGAGACCTCCAAGATCCAAATATACAACGTGGACCTTCCACTGTCTCACGATCAGATTCTTCCCGCTGCCATGAGGATGATGAAACTCATGAACTTCATCCCAGGATCGGCTCAGCAAAAGGCCGCAAGGCCAACACCAAGTCATTGAAGTCAAGTGACCACACCACGGTCCCGTGGGCTTGCTACGTGCCAACACCGGCTGATATCAAGGAAGACAAAAGGCTCGCCCGCACCAAGGCAACAGCCCGCAAAAGGGGAACCTCCGACGGCACACCCAATCTCCGACCTTACAGCTTTGACCTTGCTCATTACTTCACCAAGGGAACCAGCAGCAGAACTGAGGGGACCGACAAGGGAACCGACAGCAGAACTGAGGGGACCGACAGCGGAACTGATGAAGATGAGAAAGAAGCAAAGATAGTCAAGACGAGACTACGGTGAAGAATGTACAGCCTAGCACGGGACCTCAAGCGTTGCAGAGGACTCAAAGCTAATCCGATAAGGGGAGCGTTCCTCGACATCACAGCTCCACCTGGACCAACTGCCACCACCGTCCAGCACGAGTACACATTCAAGGGAATCCCAGACTTGGAGGAGCAACTCAAGGTACTCTCCATGGGAAACAGATTGTTCGGATCAGCCACCGAGGCCACATTCGAGACAGTAAGTCCAAAGCAGAAGGAACCAGAATTCATAGAAGACGCTCTCAGTGGACCAGCTCTACAGAGTTTGTTTGAAGAAGTCATGGAGCTGCCCAACTTGATCGACTGGGTCTCCGACAACAGCAAGATCGCCATGATAGGGACAGCAGAAGCCAAGCCTCTCGATCCCCGCACCCTCATCAAGCATCCAAGAATGCCACCGAAGAATTGGGTAACTTTCACCGACCAAGGGCAAGCCAGGCAGATTTGGAAGATAAGCCGGGCCCGCACCCACATCTCCCTAAACTCGGTCTCAAACCCTCCGAGTCAGTCCTTGTCAGAGTCCAAATTCTCTGAGTCATCTAACGGCCTTACGCCGGAGGACTATAATAATGTAGCCAATCATGTATTCCCGTTCTTGTTTAATGAAAAGTCCGACCTTTCTGAGTATCCTCTCATTGCCACTTTAACAACCGATAAGTTAACAAACAACTTAAAAGACGTTAATAATTCAATTGATAAAGAAGCAGACACATTAAAACGAACAATACATTAAAGAAGTTCTCGAGCGTGGAGTTGACCAAGAGGACAACCGGGCCCAAGTCGCCGAAGAGGTTATGACCAAAGTGAACCTGGGGTCAGTGGCAAGAGCCTAAAGAGACACAAGGGCAGCTTCTTCGGGCCGATGCAGAAAAGGAAGCCCCGATAAACCTCCTCCGGGAGTATGTTGACGTGTGCGCCTGGTCATACCAGGACATGCCATGACTCGATCCCTCAATCGTGGAGCACAGAATTCCCATGGATCCCGAATCCAAGCCCGTCAAACAGAAGCTGCGCAAGATCAAGCCAGAGTGGTCCTTGCAAGTTAAAGAAGAAATTGAGAAAATGCTCCGAGTTGGTTTCATCAGAGTGATTGAGTACCCGACTTGGCTCTCCAACATCGTGACGGTCACCAAGGCCAATGGAAAGGTCAGATGCTGTGTGGATTTCCGGGATCTCAACAAGGCCAGCCCTAAAGATGATTTCCCACTGCCTAACATCGACATGCTGGTCGACACCACGGCAAATTTCAAAGTAAAGTCCTTCGTGGACGGGTTCGCTGGATACAACCAGATCAAGATGTCCGAGGAGGATCAGGCCAAGACCGCCTTCACCACTCCATGGGGGACATACTGTTACACGGTCATGCCGTTCGGTCTGAAGAACGCTGGGGCTACTTACCAGCGGGCTGCAACAGCCCTCTTCCATGACATGATTCACAAAGAAATCGAAGTATATGTCGACGACATGATCATCCACTCCAAGGGATCAGACATGCAGCACATGACAGATCTGAGGAAGTTCTTCAACAGACTCAGAAAGCACTCCATGAGGCTAAACCCGGCAAAGTGCACCTTCGGCGTCAAGCGCGGCAAGGTACTGGGGTACATGGTTACAGAAAGAGGTATCGAAGCCGATCCCAAGAAAATCAAGGCCATCATCGACATGAAGCCGCCTCAAACCCTGACAGAAGTAAAGAGCTTCATGGGAAGACTTCAGTACATCAGTCGCTTCATCAACCAGTTGACATCTCTCTGCGAGCCCATGTTCAAACTGATGAAAAAGAATGCCGACATCAAATGGGACTCCGAGTGCCAAACAGCTTTTGAGAAAATCAAGACCTACTTGGTTAATCCCCCAATTCTGTGCCCGCCACATGAAGACAAGCCACTACTCCTGTATCTGACAGTAACAGACACGTCAATCGGAGCAATGCTGGCACAAGAACAGAAAGATTCCAAGGTTGAGCATGCAATCTACTTCGTAAGCCGGAAGCTTCAAGGAAGTGAACTCAGCTACTCAGCATCAGAGAAAACTTGTACCGCCTTGGTATGGGTAGTCGGGAAACTGAAACACTACATGCAGTCGCATTCAGTGCTCCTGGTCTCCAAAGTGGACCCTGTCCGATATCTCTTTGACAAGCCATCCCTGTCAATGCGGCTAGCCAAGTGGTCATTCTTCCTGGCTGAGTTCGACATCAAGTACATGGTCAGAAAATCAACAAAGGGCAGAGTAATGGCAGATCAGCTGGCCGACTTCCCGAGCAGTGAACCTAAGGGTCCTGATCCGCAATTTCCGGACGACGGAATCTTTTCACTTGACAGCGCAAACCGCTGGCAACTCTTCTTCGATGGGGCAGCCAACAAGAAGGGGAATGGCATTGGAATGCTCCTTGTCGATCCCAAGGACGAGCATACTCCCATAGCCAAGCTGAATTTCAAGCTCGCCGGCTTTTCTTTGTTTACACACCGAAGGAGTGGCCTCAGTGGCGCTTCTTGTACAACATACCCCAGAATGACGAAATGGGATGCCGTGCGTTTTAATGCCATCATGTTTTTGGCTTTGATCCCTTCTTTGTATTTTCCATCTTCATTTGTGAAGGAAGCTTCTCCGCTTTGGAGGTACTGGTAAATTTGATACCAGGTTCGTCGATCGTTCTTTTTCTTTTTCGATCTCACAAAGAATAGGCGGGTGTTTCCCGTCCGCCTATTCTCGAGGGGTTTTACCGCTTTCCATCGGGAATTTCGACAAGAGAGGCGAGGGTTGCCAGGCTCGCGAAGCGGTTCCCGTCTCTTGGCAAATAGTGAAAAGAGATGTCCTCGAACCGAGCAATGAGCTCCTCCATGTACGCGTGGTACTTCGAAGGCCGAATCTACCGTCTTCCATTTGTTGGACACTTGATTGATGATCAATGCCGAGTCTCCATATACATCCAGCTCCGAGATGTTGCGCCGAGGGCGGCTTCCAAACCTCGCCGCACTGTGCTTCAGATTCTCGCCGCATTGTTGGTTGCTTCAAAATTCAGCCTTGACGGCTATGGGAGTATGCTCGCCCTGGGATCGACAAGGAGCATTCCAATGCCATTCCCCTTCTTGTTGGCCGCCCCATCGAAGAAGAGTTGCCAGCCGGTTTGCGCCGTCAAGTGAAAAGATTCCGTCGTCCGGAAATTGCGGATCGTGACCCTTAGGTTCACCGCTGGGAAGTCGGCCACCGATCCGCCATTACTCGCCCTTTGTTGATTTTCTCGACCATGTACTTGATGTCGAACTCACCAGAAGAATGACCACTTGGCTAGCCGCATTGACAGGATGGCTTGTCAAAGAGATATCTGGACGGGGTCCACTTTGGAGACCAGAGCACCGAATGCGACCGCATGTAGTGTTTCAGCTTCCCGACTACCCATACCAAGGCGGTACAAGTTTTCCTCGATGCCGAGTAGCCGAGTTCACTTCCTTGAAGCTTCCGCTTACGAAGTAGATTGCATGCTCAACCTTGGAATCTTTCTCGTTCTTGTGCGCATTGCTCCGATTGACGTGTCTCATCGCGATACAGGAGTAGTGGCTTGTCTTCATGTGGCGGGCACAGACTGGGGGATTAACCAAGTAGGTCTTGATTTTCAAAAGATGTTTGGCACTCGAGTCCCATTTGATGTCGGCATTCTTTTTCATCGCTTGAACACGGGCTCGCAGAGAGATGTCAACCGGTTGATGAAGCGACCGATGTACCGAAGTCTTCCCATGAAGCTCTTTACTGTCAGTGGTTTGAGGCGGCTTCATGTCGACGATGGCCTTGATTTTCTTGGGATCGGCTTCGATACCTCTTTCGTAACCATGTACCCCAAGCACCTTGCCGCGCTTGACGCCGAAGGTGCACTTTGCCGGGTTTAGCCTCACGGAGTGCTTTCTCGAGTCCGTTAAAGAACTTCCTCAGATCTCGTCATGTGCCGCATGTCTCGATCCTCGGGAGCGAATGATCATGTCGTCGACATATACTTCGATTTCTTTGTGAATCATGTCATGGAAGAGGGCCGCTGCAGCCCGCCGGTAAGTAGCCCTGCGTTCTTAGACCGAACGGCATGACCGTGTAATGCATGTCCCCCATGGAGTGGTGAAGGCAGCCTTGGCGATCCTCTCGGACATTTTGATCTGGCCGTATCTAGCGAACCCGTCCACGAAGGACTTTACTTCAAAATTTGCCGTGGTGTCGACTCAAAGATGTCGATGTTAGGCAAAGTGGGAAATCATCTTTAGGGCTGGCCTTGTTGAGATCCCGAAATCCACACAAAGATCCGACCTTTCCATTGGCCTTGGTGACCGTCACGATGTTGGAGAGCCAAGTCGGGTACTCAATCACTCGATGAAACCAACTCGGAGCATTTTCTCAATTTCTTCTTTAACTTGCAAGGACCACTCGGCTTGATCTTGCGCAGCCTTCGTTTCGACAAAGCTTGATTCGGGATCCAGGGAATTATGTGCTCCACGATTGAGGGATCGAGTCCTCGGCATGTCCCGGTATGACCAGTGCGAACACGTCAACATACTCCCTGAGGAGGTTTATCAGTGGCTTCCTTTTCGCATCGGCGAAGAAACCGCCCACTTGTGTCTCTTTAGGCTCTTGCACCGACCCCAGTGTTCACTTTGGTCATAACCTCTTCGGCAGTTGGGCCCAGATTGTCCTCTTGGTCAACTACACGCTCGAGAACTTCTTTAATGTATTGTTCGTTTAATGTGTCCGCTTCTTTATCAATTGAATTATTAACGTCTTTTAAGTTGTTTGTTAACTTATCGCTTGTTAAAGTGGCAATGAGAGGATACTCCGAAAGGTCGACTTTTCATTAAACAAGAACGGGAATACATGACGGCTACATTATTATAGTCCTCCGCGTAAGGCCGTTGGATGACTCAGTAGGACCGGACTCGACAAGGACTCGACTCGAGGGTTTCGAGACCGAGTTTAGGGAGATGTGGGTGCGGGCCCAGCCTTGTCTTCCAATTCTCGCCCGGCTTGCCTCGGGTCCGGTGAAAGTTACCCAATTCTTCAGCTGGCATTACCGGATGCTTGATGAAGGTGCGGGGATCGAGAGGCTTGGCTTCGCCGTCCCAATCATGGCAATCATGCCAGTTGCTGAGCCCCGCCGATCAAGTTGGGCCTCCATGACTTCTTCAAACAAACTCGTAGAGCCGGGTCCACCGAGAGCGTCTTCTATGAATTCTCGGTTCCTTCGCTTTGGACTTACCGTCTCGAATGTGGCCTCTGCGGCCGATCCGAACACCGTTTCCCATGGAGAGTACCTTGAGTTGCTCCTCCAAGTCTCGGGATTCCCTTGAATGTGTACTCATGCCGGACGGTGTGGCAGCTTGGTCTAGGTGGAGCCGCGATGTCGAGGAACGCTCCCCTTATCGGATTAGCTTGAGTCCTCTCAAACGCTTGAGGTCCCGTGCTAGCTGTTACATTCTTCCCGTAGTCTCCGTATCGACTATCTCTCGCTTCTTTCTCATCTTCATCAGCTTCCGCCGGTCCCCGGCCCGCTCGCCTGTTTGCTCCTCGGTCCCCCCGCCCGCCGCCGGTTCCCTGGGTGAAGTAATGAGCGAGGTCAAAGCCGTAAGGCCGGAGATTGGGTGTGCCGTCGGAGGTTCCCCTTTGCGGGCCGTTGCCTGGGTGCGCGGCGAGCCTTTGCCTTCCTTGATGTCACCCGGTGTTGGCACGTAGCCAAGCCCCCGGACCGTGGCGTGGTCCTCGACTTCAATGACTTGGTGTTGGCCTTGCAGCCTTTTGCCGAGCCCCGCCCCGGGATGAAGTTCATGAGTTTCATCATCCTCATGGCAGGAAGAATCTCGATCGTGAGACAAAGGGAAGGTCCACGCTGTATATTTGGATCTTGGAGGTCTCCCGTGAGTGAATCCAAGCTTAATGGCATGTCGTCAATATGCTTAATTTCTAACACTGGAATGTCGTTGGTGCTGGTCCCCTCGGTGGTGACGCTGTCGCCGTAGACTGTGGTTAGCTCGTTGCCTTGCATGAACTTAAGGCACTGATGAAGGGTGGATGTCACGCCATTGATTTGATGCAGCCAGGGACGCCCCAGGATGGCTGTGAAAGTGATAGGAATGTCCAACACTTGAAATTCGGTGGGGATCACCCGCTTGCCGAACCAGATATTTAGAGTAGCAACCCCGAGAACTGTGCGGGAAGTAGAATCGTAGGCCTTGACTGTAACGACCCTAACCCTAGGCACTAATTTAACATCATATTGTGCGCTTTTAATATTATCGTTAATATTGTGTGTTCATCTTATATTTTAGATTACTTATATTAGGATGAGATAATTGAGAAAATTAAATAAAGTCCATGGGGAAAGTATAACAATTGACAATAAATAAATGTAAGTAGTTAGGCTTTAAATTGTGTAGGGGAAAAGAAATAAAATATTGACAATTTTTAAATTATGGTATGGAGGACCATACTTTTGTTTGACTTCTTTCCCCCAAATTCACTCCTTGGACCGGCCCCCCCTCCCCCATACTCTCTTTACCATTTTTATACTTCTCCCTTTATCATTTCCACACTCCATCTCCCTCCTTCTCCTCCTTAACCTTCTCTCTCAATCAATCCATGGAAGCCATTGTTGAAGCTTCACTTTCCAAGGCTACTACCAAGATCAATTCTCCACCATTTTTAGATCTAAGAGTACATTTGAGCTTGGAACAACTAGGAGACTCTATCAAGCTAAAGAAATCCATGATCCATCTCCTATATTAAGGTGATTTATTATGACTTCCCTTCAAATAAATGTTCATGGAATATTTGATATTATTAATGTTATTATAAATGTTGTTTGAAATGTTAGGACATATTCTTGGAGTAAAGAAATTGTTTAATGATCTAGATGTAAGAATGATATTCATGGATGTTGTTAAAGGATGTGGTATTTTTAAATAAGGTTATTTGAGTAAGTTGGGTTAATTAAGGATGAATTGATTTTATTATGAAATGGGGGGTTAAAGTTGGAAGAATAAGGATATAAAGAAAATAAAAGGCTGATGACTTTAATGTTGATCTTGTTATATTGATGATTGTTCATGCTTTGGAAACTTTATAAGAGTTGAGTGATTTGGTAAATGAAATAGAATGAGATTAATGTTCAAGGAAGATCATTTAAAAGGGTTGAAATGGGTAGAGATAAATAATCTAAGGCTACTTGGTTTTGAGTTTACATGTTTGGAATGGGACTTGGTAAGGTTAAAGTATCTTTTGGTGTTCTTGAATTAAGCTTGGTTAGAAGGAATGGAAACCTAGGCATAAAAGCGGTCAAAAATCCGAGTTTTGTGCCGGAGGGAGGCTTGGGCGGTCGCCCATGGGGCTGAGCGGCCGCCCATCGCCACGTAACATCAATTGCCTTTGAGGTCCACTCTGGGCGGTCGCCCAAGTGGTAAGTGGCGGTACGCCCAAGACCCCAGAAACCGAATTTTGAATCTAAACCAGAATTTGTGTAGCAACCTTGTTTGGGTCCCTTATAAATTATGACTCTCACTTGGTAATTTGAGCTGAGCCTTTATAGGAGCTATGTAGTATTGTATGGTGACCTTGTAGGATGGATCGATAATACTTCCTTGCCTTACTTGAGTTCATATACATTGTTTATATTGTGCATGGTGTGTTAATTTATTGTTGCACTATGATATTTGTTGAACATGAGTATATTTTACCATGTGACTATATTTGTTTATCCCCTTTCAGGATTATTTGGTATTGTTATATGGGTATCCCTAAGTAAAGGTGGATTATGTGTTTATATGGATACCTTACTTGAATTTAAATTCGTTAATGGTATTATGCATAGTGTATTACATGAACTCGTTGCACTATAGTATGGATGAATCATGAGTATATTTTACCATGTTGTTATGTGATTATCCCTTTTTTGTGGATTATAATTCAAGTAACTATTATGTGCTTGAATGCACAAAGGGTAATGGTAATGGAAGTCAATCAATTATTGATTTGTTCTATAAGTGATCAAGGTCCATCATACCGGTGACCCTCCCTCCTCTCGTGGCCATGGGCGCAGTTGCTAGCGACCGTATTGAGCATGAAGAAGCCTTTACTGCACTGGCTGCGATTGGTGTACCGGGGAATATATTATTTTTGGATACTCTATTATAGGTATCTTTTCTTATATGGATCTCTGGGGTATGAGTCCTATAAGAGGTGAATGTGCTGGAGGCAATTCACCAAAGAGTGGAGTTTTACTCCCACGTTGTACGACTTATTGTTCAGACGGGAAAAGGTAAACTGAGGTAACGTAATGTGTTTACCGCTTTCATAATGTGTTATGTGCTACCATGCTATGTGTTGCATCTGATTGGCATCTTGTCCGCATTCATAATAGCTCATTGAGATTTATTCTCACCCTCTCCCTTTACGTTTTAGATTCCGAGACAGTGGACCGACCAAGTAAGGGCGGAAAGGAGTTTAGAAGTGGTATTTTGGGAATTGTCGGGTTATGTATAGGTTGGTGTAGAATGTGTATTTTTGGCATAATTCTTTTAAAGGGTTGTATTCATAAACTTTGATTCTATTTTATATTCGACATCTTTTTGTAACTAAAATCATTTATTACTTTCGGAGTTGGTCAACTCTTCCTCCATAGTAGAAAGGAGTAGAGTTATTTTGAAATTGGTATGTTAATGGTGTAGTGTTTGAAAGTTAAATCAAAGTTTTTAAAATAAAAAGTTTAGGATATTTGGGGGTTAGTTTGAGGACGCTCCACTGAACACGTGTAGGTTCCGGCCTGGGTCCTCACAGCTGGTATCGAGCCTCTGCTAGAGTTCTCTGCAGAGTCTAGCCGAGCGAGAGTGTGTGATAACCGACGCCGAGAGTTTAATGCAGAATTTGTTCAAAGACGTAAAATGATATTGACCAACCAAGGAATCAAGGAAAGGTGAGTTTTGGAAAGATAGATTTCCACCATCATTTGAGGTATTTTACCCGTCTCAGAGTTAGGATTCATACTTTCATAAATCTTCGTTCATTCGTTCTCATGTGGCATTACATTTCATCTTTTATTTGCATAATTGGCCTAAAAGATGCCTTATGTGTTAGAGGTTCTATTTCTACGGGAGAGTACCTTGAATCATTATTGTTTATCATGGTGATTGTGATTTGGGAGGACTGTCGCAAGAAGCGAGTCTCCTTATCGATGTTTGATTTGCCTCCGTGTGTAGTCGAGGCGGATGAGTCATTACTTGCTATTATATCATATATGCATAAATGTCGAAAGTATGGCCTAAGGAATGTGAAGGTTATTTGAGTTGTGTGTTATCTTTGATTTAAAAGAACCTTGAGTTATCTCATGTACGATGGTAAATGAATTGGTGAACTCTTAGTTTAGAGTTGGTCTATGGCCTAACTAAGAGTGGTTTATGGTTGTATAATTGCATGATTATTTATTCATTGGTGTCTCATGGTGGAGACTAGATATATAAGACTAGTATTGAAAGTGATAGTCTAAGTGGGATTATATGGGTTATAAAATATCGCGAGTCCGAGATCTTATGGAACTAATATATATTTGCCTTATGTACTATAAGTTTATTCTCTAAGGAGAGATTGATTGAATTCTTGCTACTAAATTGAATAGGAAATCAGATATTTTTGTAAGTAATATCACCCTATAAGTTGACTAAGTGGTGTTTTTCATGTGAGTTTCAAAAATGGGTTTTCATCAGGTATCGTACTGTGATATCGAAGCCGAGTAGATATAAGTCACTATTTTGGTATTCGGATCCCTAGATAGAGTATACAAATTGGGATGATGGAATTGATGATTCAACTTGAGAAATTAATTGATAAAGAAGATAACTAGCTTAGCGATTCTCAGTAAGGATAAATTGTTACTGTATTTAGAAAAGATGATACTTGGTGGTTAATTATAAGGTTATAGAGATCTCAAATTAGTAACTCGTAAGCAATAAGTATTCGTTATCACTTATTGATAATTTGCATGACTCGATTTTAGAAATTTGTAGGATACTCAATGGTTATTAGTTGAATTACGGGTGTTACGATTGTGTTGAATAATTGTTGTAAGGATGTACTTAAGACAACATTTGTATCTAGTATGACCGTTTTGAAATGTGGTTGTGTATTAGTTAGGGGGTGATAATTAGGGTAAAATATGTACATGGTTGTTTTGAGAGATGATACCATTAGTTGAGAAAATAGAATGAGGATAAATCTTATTGGAAGACGGAGTACTTTAGGATGATTACACCGTATGGATTGACTTGTTGCGAGACTCATATGAAGGATTGGTGTGATGCTTGGAAGATGTAGACGTTATATGGATTTTGAGTTGTTGACGGTTATTGGGAGGTAAGTTAGTTTATACTGTTAATGTTTAATTGCAAATTGGGAGTGATTGATCTATGTGCCCAGCTTGTATCTCTTATTAGGAAATCATGGTATTTGATCTAAACTAGATATTTACAATACGTTGTTATTAAGTATAATTCCAATCTCAAAGGTAGGGAAGAGATGACTCAAATTAAGTAAAAGTGTTGAATATTTAATTTGAGGAATTATTGAATTGAGGATGATTTACCAGGTTTACTATTTTAATGATTGTTTTAGTATTAATTATTGGGATAGTAATAGTATGGCAAGATTTTGCTTTCTTATAAAGGATTTAACTAAGTATAAATATTATGAGTGGTGGCTATACTATAAATAGAGGTCGAACAAGAATATTATGTTAAAAATTGTTTTAAATGTGTTTTAGAACTTCGGACTGTATATTGAACTTCTGTATGAACAATTGTACCCTTCGGGGATAATTTGAATTATTAAAGTCAAGTAAACCGTTTTTGTGCTCATTAAAATCTGTGAGTAATTTGGTTATCTACCGGTAATGGGACGGTTGTAGATAATTAGATCACTCGAGTTAGTTGTGTTAGCTTATCAATCTTTTGAAATTTCTTAAATCCGGTGAGTGGTTTAGTTAATTAAAACCGGTATGGGCTTCGGCTTTTAAATAAATAAACCATTCGAGCCTCATTTGATCTCTTTTTCTTATCTATCCTTTGAAATTTTGAAAGATGTTGTAAGTTTTCGAAAGATTTGTTATTTTAAAGATATAGTTCGTACAGAAGTAAGTAAGAAGGCAACCTAGTCCCCCTATAGTGATTAATTACATTAAAGTTTTGATCCGAGAAATGATTTGATAAATTGTGGGGTTATTATTGTGTCGGTCGCACTAGACTCGGTTTTTGTTTTGGAGTTGGAACGGCTCCGTTGTGGGCGGCCCACCATTTGATTTGCATATTGATCCGTCTCTCGGACTCCGAAAATAAGTGGAACATTGAATTGTGTTATATAGTCGCATCAAAGGTCCCGTTTATAGAAATCATGATCTTATTAGCATGTTCATATTTATTGTTTCATGGGCAGTTATTTAATGTTTATATCATGAGATATTTATTGATAAAGTCCTCATATATGTTAGGAGATAGTTTGGTTGTATAAACCCCATAGTATTAGAGGGATTGGATAGACATCATTTGGAAGATCCTTTTGGAAGGTAGGAATACTATTAAGTTTAACCTTGTAAAAAGTTGAGGAATCATTACTTGTGGTTGATGATATGCTACGGGCATGAACAATGGATGTTAGTAGTCAATAGGACGTATGGTTACCCGTGGTTGAGTACGTATAATAGTAGTTATCATTCTAACATTGAGATAAAACCGTATGAGGCATAGTTTGGGAAGAAAATATCGATCTCTAATTTGTTGGGGTGAGTTTGGAGAGGCAAGGCCTAAGGAAAATTGGCGCCAGAGTTCGTTAGTCCAATTGAAGTTTTAGAAAGGGTTGGTGATTTGACTTAGAGACTGGCTTGGAGCAGCTTATAGAGTATTTTGGAGTTTTAAAGGTAACATTGTAATGTAATTGGAGACATAAGTTGTAATACTTTTATTTATTTGTATTTTTATTGAGGTCGTGAAAATTCGGGTTAGTGATATCTGTGTGGTATTCTTGGAACATTAAGTTGTAATATCGTATTATTAATGGGATTAGAAATCGTGGGAAAGAATCACAGCATTGAAGAGACTATTTGGGATTTGAAGTCTGAGGTATACATGTAACCGAGGCGGGTTGATCAGTTAGGAAGTGATAGTCAAATTCGGGACGAATTTTCTTTAAGGGGGAGTGAGTGTAACGACCCTAACCCTAGGCACTAATTTAACATCATATTGTGCGCTTTTAATATTATCGTTAATATTGTGTGTTCATTTTATATTTTAGATTACTTATATTAGGATGAGATAATTGAGAAAATTAAATAAAGTCCATGGGGAAAGTATAACAATTGACAATAAATAAATGTAAGTAGTTAGGCTTTAAATTGTGTACGGGAAAAGAAATAAAATATTGACAATTTTTAAATTATGGTATGGGGGACCATACTTTTGTTTGACTTCTTTCCCCCAAATTCACTCCTTGGACCGGCCCCCCCTCCCCCATACTCTCTTTACCATTTTTATACTTCTCCCTTTATCATTTCCACACTCCATCTCCCTCCTTCTCCTCCTTAACCTTCTCTCTCAATCAATCCATGGAAGCCATTGTTGAAGCTTCACTTTCCAAGGCTACTACCAAGATCAATTCTCCACCATTTTTAGATCTAAGAGTACATTTGAGCTTGGAACAACTAGGAGACTCTATCAAGCTAAAGAAATCCATGATCCATCTCCTATATTAAGGTGATTTATTATGACTTCCTTCAAATAAATGTTCATGGAATATTTGATATTATTAATGTTATTATAAATGTTGTTTGAAATGTTAGGACATATTCTTGGAGTAAAGAAATTGTTTAATGATCTAGATGTAAGAATGATATTCATGGATGTTGTTAAAGGATGTGGTATTTTTAAATAAGGTTATTTGAGTAAGTTGGGTTAATTAAGGATGAATTGATTTTATTATGAAATGGGGGGTTAAAGTTGGAAGAATAAGGATATAAAGAAAATAAAAGGCTGATGACTTTAATGTTGATCTTGTTATATTGATGATTGTTCATGCTTTGGAAACTTTATAAGAGTTGAGTGATTTGGTAAATGAAATAGAATGAAATTAATGTTCAAGGAAGATCATTTAAAAGGGTTGAAATGGGTGAAATGGGTAGAGATAAATAATCTAAGGCTACTTGGTTTTGAGTTTACATGTTTGGAATGGGACTTGGTAAGGTTAAAGTATCTTTTGGTGTTCTTGAATTAAGCTTGGTTAGAAGGAATGGAAACCTAGGCATAAAAGGGTCAAAAATCTGAGTTTTGTGCTTGGAGGAGGCTTGGGCGGCCGCCACGGGGGCTTGAGCGGCCGCCCATCGCCACAGAACATCAATTGCCTTTGAGGTCCACTTGGGCGGTCGCCCAAGTGGTAAGGGCGGTCGCCCAAGACCCCAGGAAACTGAATTTTGAATCTAAACCAGAATTTGTGTAGCAACCTTGTTTGGTCCCTTATAAATTATGACTCTCACTTGGTAATTTGAGCTTGAGCCTTTATAGGAGCTATGTAGTATTGTATGGTGACCTTGTAGGATGGATCGATAATACTTCCTTGCCTTACTTGAGTTCATATACATTGTTTATATTGTGCATGGTGTGTTAATTTATTGTTGCACTATGATATTTGTTGAACATGAGTATATTTTACCATGTGACTATATTGTTTATCCCCTTTATGGATTATTTGGTATTGTTATATGGTATCCCGGTGTGGATTATGTGTTTATATGGATACCTTACTTGAATTTAAATTCGTTAATGGTATTATGCATAGTGTATTACATGAACTGTTGCACTATAGTATGGATGAATCATGAGTATATTTTACCATGTTGTTATGTGATTATCCCTTTTTGTGGATTATAATTCAAGTAACTATTATGTGCTTGAATGTTTCGGTGGGTATGATGGAAGTCAATCAATTATTGATTTGTTCTATAAGTGATTGAAGGTCCATCATACGGCGACCCTCCTCCTCCGCGTGGCCACAGAGTGGGCTGCTAGCGACCGTATTGAGCATGAAGAAGCCTTTATGCACCGCTGCGATTGGTGTACCGGGGGAATATATTATTTTTGAATACTCTATTATAGGTATCTTTTCTTATATGGATCTCGGGGTATGAGTCCTATAAGAGGTGAATGTGCTGGAGGCAATTCACCAAAGAGTGGAGTTTTACTCCCACGTTGTACGACTTATTGTTCAGACGGGAAAAGGTAAAATGAGGTAACGTAATGTGTTTACCGCTTTCATAATGTGTTATGTGCTACCATGCTATGTGTCGCATCTTGATTGGCATCTTGCTGCATTCATAATAGCTCATTGAGATTTATTCTCACCCCCTCTCCCTTTACTGTTTTAGATTCCGAGACAGGTGGACCGACCAAGTAAGGGCGGAAAGGAGTTTAGAAGTGGTATTTTGGGAATTGTCGGGTTATGTATAGGTTGGTGTAGAATGTGTATTTTTGGCATAATTCTTTTAAAGGGTCAGATTCATAAACTTTGGATTCTATTTTATATTCGACATCTTTTTGTAACTAAAATCATTTATTACTTTCGGAGTTGGTCAACTCTTCCTCCATAGTAGAAAGGAGTAGTAAAGTTATTTTGAAATGGGTATGTTAATGGTGTAGTGTTTGAAAGTTAAATCAAAGTTTTTAAAATAAAAAGTTTAGGATATTTTGGGGGTTAGTTTGAGGACGCTCCACTCGAACACGTGTAGGTCTCCGGGTCGGGGTCCTCACATTGACACTGTGGATCGAAGGCTTAAGATCTCGTGGGCTTGATGTCAAGCAGGTCCATCATCTTGGCGGGCAAGACATTCATTCTGGAACCTCCGTCTACCAACACGCGGAAGGCGACGCTCGTCCACTCGGACCGTGGATGTAGAGCGGCTCATTGTGATCAGCCCCAAATTTTGGAAGGTCCAAATCCGTGAAGGTGATAATATTGCCATAGTGGATGTTGCCGATCATCCGAATGACTTCATCCGGGGTCAAGGCCCACTGGGACCATGGTACGGGCCAGGCTTTCCTCTAGCTTGAGCTTGTGAGGATAAGAGGAGGTGAGCAGAGACCGAAGGGAAATGTTCGCCCGAGTCTCCGCTTGAGCCGAGTGAGGATCGGGTCCTCTTTCAAGGAATTTGCGTCTTCTGGCCGGCCGGATTGCAATTCTGGCCCGTCGGATTTTTGGTGGCCTTAGGTGCAATGCATGGATTTGACCCGATCGGGTTAGACGCCGACATCAGTTTGGTCCCTTCGAACAAAGCCGCTCCGAGTTGAGCCATAGTTAGAGGAGGATTCCTCGTAGCATAGGGCCATATGTCTTCCCTTAACTCATTGATTGTGGATGAATTCCTGGGAGCCTCTGGCAGCCTTGACGGATTCCCGTCCCCGTGATACTCGGCTTGGATGCCTCGCAGGGAGGTAGCCTACGCTTGACGCAGCTTGTTCGAATGTCAGTGCACAACAAATGCTGGTTGCTCGAACCGAATCAGTGCGTTGCACCCTCCTGGGAAGGTTGGAGAGTTCTCGGCTCAAGCGAATGGTCTCCTTGATCTCTTCACGGTATATCGCGTTCCTTTCCTTCTTGCCGAGCATACCAGGGCATTCTGGAGTTGGGTCCGGTGATACTCGTGGTTTGCTAGTTTTCCTCCACTCTTGGCCCAGATCAACCTTCTTGCAAATGGAGCCTCGCTGTCGAGAGTGAGTGCCTCGCGTTTCTTCCCATGTGAGAATAGCCGCTTCTTTGAATTGCGTGCGGCAGCCTAGGTAAACCTCCATCGAGGAGAGTTTCTCCGCTTTATCTCGAGTGGCGGGTATGTCGAAGATGAGTACACGGCTTCCCGAACATCTCGCCCATGTGATCGGTTGTCGCCCGCTGATCATTTCGTAAACGAATGCCGTAGATCGTGGAATTTCCCGAGTAGTTGCTCGAGACGAATTTCCATCTTCCTCTCTTGCTTTTAAATAGACCTTCCTCCCCGAGTTGGCCTTTCAATTTGAGTGCGGAAATGATCCGTTCCCATCCTCCCAGACCTCGGGAGTCCGGTTTTGTTGACTTCATGCCCGGCTTGGAAGAGAATGGTTTCATCGTCTTCGTCGTCGCTTTCACAGCAGAACTTGCTTTCCCGAAGGTAAGCGCCGGGATTCTTTCGCTGTGTCGTTCCATCTCCTAGGTCATCGGGACCGTTGACCACCCTTGCCCGGCAGAGGGGTTGGATGAGAACAGACGGTAGTCCGTGAAGTTGCCATGAGCAAAACTCTTGAGGTCGAACTGGTCTAGAGTGGCCTCTAGCTTTCGTCCGAAGCCGCCCGTGACACTTTAAGGGCTTGGTCCCCGTAGGTCTTTCGAGCTTGGTCTTCGTCCCAAAGACGACTTTCTTGAGCGGCTAGTTCCATGAGGGCTTTCCTTGCGAGAGCTAAGCGCTCCGTAGGTGCGCATCATCCGACTAGTGTCCGTAATCGTGATTACATTTAAATCGCCGAATGGCGGAAACACTTGGATTACGTTGACGAAGGAAGTCGGACTGGGACATTCCATGCGGCCTTCCTTGATCTCGATTACCAAGAAATTTTCCCATATCTGCTTGATTGACCCCACGGGGGTGTTGAATTCTGCAATGTTGACAGTCTCGTGATCTCGCTCGATCGCCAAGTCTATCAAAGCTAGCAATCGACCGGGCAAGGATGTCTCGAATCCGGGCCGTGACGGCCGGGAGTAGAATCGAATCGGAGCATGTTGATGCCGAGGTGGTCATTTCTATGTCGGAAGCCGACTCGCCTTGCGGGGAAGACTTTCACAGCATGTTTTCTGGGTGGCCGCAAAGCGTTCCCGAGGTTGATCTCGACTTGTAGCAGTGGTGAGGAGCTTGGTCTCCTTCGCCGTTGCCCTCGGCCTGCGGCGCTGAGGGTATAAGCTTGACCGACGGCACGGGCCGGTTGCCACCGGGCCGGGTACTGGAAGTAATGATGAGCTCGAGCTCGCTTGGCCAAAGCCTCGTTTACCATGAGCAGCAAATGTCGAGGGTGACCTTGGCATTGCAGATCCGACGATAAGGACCGGATCCTTGGTATCATCAGGATATCTCGGAATAGATGATGTTGACGAAGTCGTCGCCAGCCACTTGATCGAGGGATTCTTCGTCGTGTCAACCAAGAACTTCCAATTGCTCTGATAGCCGTCTGCGTACTGGACGTTGAGCTTGACAATTTCCATGGTATTGGAGCCTTGGTCGTAGGTGACTTGATCGGAAGGAGTTTCGTCCTCAAAACTGAGCATGTGAATGCAGAGGTCTGCCCGCGGGTCTGCCGCGTCCTCGACTCCAGAGAGTCCAGATTCGTCATCATCTGATCGCTCAATCCAGGTGTAGGGACATATTGCGTCCGGTTGCGTTGCTGGAGCAGCTAGGAAAACATCATGCTCTTCGTTGGAGAAGAGGGGTGCAGCGGGTAGTTCCTCGTGGAGGACATCCCATACGACTTCCATGCATTCATCCCGAGAATGACGGTGCTTGTTGACCTTTATCACGAAGATCTCTCTACTGGCGGGCCGCAGAGTTGGTTTGGAGAATGCCGACGAATCTCCGATTGAGATCGGGGTTTATGTGCCCGCATCATGGCGATATTCAGCGTTTCCTTCCAATTCGCCTCCAAATGTTGGAAACGACAGCTTGAACTTGATGTATCGGATCGCTTCTGTGGTCCGCCTCGCTCGAGTACGTTTACATAGTTAGCATCTCCTGACTCGAGGGATTCTCGATGAGATTTGCCCCGATAGTCCCTTGGTTGATTCGAAGGAGGTAACCCCGGTGCCCGAGTGCGACACGCTTGGCTACTTCTCGGCTTCGTTTCCTATGAGGAAACTATCCCCTGATGACTTCAAGATCTCCTCGCCGGTTAATGAATTTAACACACCGATGGAGAGTGGAAGCTATGGCTTTCATGTGGTGTAGCCAAGGGCGTCCCAAAAGAGCCGTGAACTCGGATGGAATGTCCATCACGTGGAATTTTGCTGGCACCATTCGGGTTTCGAACCAGTAGTTCCAGAGTCACCGTCCCCAGTGATGGGACGAGACGAGTTGTCGTAGGCCTCGATAGTCCGAGCCGACGGAATCGTATGGCTTTCATGGATGCGGAGAGCTCGCATCATGCCGAGAGGGAGGACATTAACGGCTGACCCGTTATCTACCAATACTCCGGGAGTGATATGGTGTTGAGTTTGAGAGTGATGTACAGAGCTTCGTTGTGCCCCGAGGCATCTCTCGGTAGGTCTTCATCACGTAACGTGATCATACCGCCATACAAACGGGAGTCGTAGATCTCGCCTCTATCCGTAGAAGGAGAGTCATCCACCATCCGTTTCCTCGTCTTCCTCATGCGAGGTAAAGCCTTTGCCGGAACCTCGTGGAGTGTGTTGAGGCCGCCCGTGGCGGTTGCCGCCCTTGGTTAGCACATTGATCGAGTGCGATTGCCAAGCCGACCTTGATCTTCCTTTATCGGTCCGAGCTCTAAGCCGGACAAATTGAATCTTGGCCGATCCCGCTGGGGTTAGGCTTCGACCGGCAAGAAGATTACCAAGATCCGAGGTATTCCGGTGTCCCGTGGTCCGACTCGGTTTCGCCGGGACTTTTCGGCTTTCCCACCCTCGTTTGCTCTAAAGCCGCATGGCCTGGAGGCAAAGAGGACTGGCCGGAGTACAAGACGTAGTAGTCGAACCTCCCGTGAGGGTTCTCCAAGTGTACCTACACCGGTATCCCCAGCCTTCGTATCTTTCTCTCGCTTGCCGTTGAGAGGATTTCTTCTTTTGTTTTCTCTGAGGATTGTTCTGACAGCTTTCTGACTCGTACCTGTGCAAAGTGAGTGCCGCAAACATCGTAGCCGATGTGGACATTAGAGGAGGATCCACTGAAAGAGGCGGAGAAACCGGTTCTCGTGGCACTCTTCTTGGGCACCCACTCAATGGAATTCACGCTGTTATTGTTCTAAAAGGGTTTCCGACCGTATTTGGCCCACTGGGCGCTCCAACTTGCCTTCTTCTATCAAGTTCGGATTTCGTATCGTAACCCCAAACAATTGTCAAGTGGTATGGCCGTGATACCGATGGAAGGCGCAAGATTTGCTCTTGTCCGCATTGGCTACGGGAATTTTGGGTTTGTAATTGGCAACGGCTTAAGGAGACCCTCCTTGATTAACCCTTCCAAAGATCTTGCTCTGGCATGTCCAACTTGTCGAAGTGTACTGTGCCGCTTTCCGAGTAGAATTGTTGCTTTGTGGGACTAGGTTTCTGTTACCCGACCGTTGTCCCCGATGGACGTAGTTGACAGACGTATCTTTCCCTTTGCACGGGGCCGGTGCGGGATTGAATGCAACCGTTGAGCGGTATCTCGTATGGCCGTGCGGTAGCCAACTTTTCCTTGAGATCCTTCTCGAACCGTGGAGCCGCATTGACCATGGCCCGGAGATCTCGGGAAGAAATTGTGATCGATGAGAGTTCTGATGGACGGTCTTAAGGTGACTCAAGATCCGCATCTCTGTTCGTCTCGGGAGAGCGGCTCCATGATCTCTGAGAGTTTCCACTCCATCTCTTGTAGAATTCCCCAACACTTTCATCCGCTTTCGTCGGTGGTGATTAAGTCCTCACGACTTGTTTCCCACTCTAAGTTGGATCCGTACTGCCTGTCCAGAAGATGTTACCGATCTGTTCCTGTGTGCGGCGATCCGCAGTGCTCGACCCTCGTAAACCATCGTAACGCCGAACTTTTAAGCGTATGCCGGAAGTGGTCGGCCATTTGCTGGAGGGTTGCTCCTTTTGCTCTCATGCCGAGAACGTAGGTGTCGACGTGCGTTTGAGGACATTCGGTTCCGTCGAATCGGTCCATCTTTGGCATTCCGAACTTGGCAGGGAGAGGCGTGACCATTCCCGGATCTCGTGGATTTGAGCGTTTCCCGCTTGAGCCGCTCATGGTGGCTTTCGTGTCTTTCATTTGCTCGACCATCCAGCTAAGGTTGGGTCCAGTGGTGGACCGTGAGGCTCACACGGTGCTACCACGTGAGCGGTAGTGATTGAGGTGGAAGGCTTCGTATATGAGAATATACGGGGCCTTTTCTCGAATCAGACGGGGTTTGTCCCCGTGTTTAGGGATTCGTGTATAGGCAAACGGGACGAACCCGGAGGTTATTATTGAGGAATATTGGCATCCTGGAGATGGTCCAAATGGTGCGCCGGTGGTATTGAGTGATAGGAGTAGCACCGGGCCGACCAAAAATGGCAGTGGTTGCCCCGAGAGGTGGGCAACATGGAGCCTAGGTCGGCTGCTTCCTTGGTTGGAAGGCATCCCGTAAGTTGGCGGGGGAGGAACCCGATTGAAGGTTTGGTGAACCGGTTTTCGTGGAATCGTCATCCTCGACTGTGACAAAAGTACCGTCTCGACCGGGGATAGCCGCTATACCACGCTCATTCGTAAGCCGTACCACGAAATTCTCGCCGATCTTCTTTCGCCTCTTGTGAACCTCACAAGCCCGGATGGCTTCTTCCAATGTCATATCTCGTTACCGGTGGCGGGGGTCCTTCCCCGTCACGATTTCTCGGTGAGCTAGACATGTCGGAAATTCGGGCCGAGGGAACCGAGGGAACCGAAGAACCGTCGACGCCGCCGTTACGGTAATCCCCGCAAGGCGCCGACCCGGAAATCTCGAACCACTTTCTCGCTCGCCGCAGGGAACGAAAGGAAGGGTTTAGGCTTGGAAAAGGGTATTTGGCTCAAGGTTTTCGGGCTTGTGCAATGTGCGCTTACCGATTAATGTTTACTTAAAGCGCGTTTTCTCGTAGTCCTAATCGGTTGGAAAAGAGCGAGTCTTCTTTTTCGCAACTAATCCTAGAGCTCTAATCGCCGGATCTCGTCACTACGCTTATAAGCCCTCGTTTCCATTGTAGATCATCTTTCTCAGGACGGACTATCCCGAGCGAGGTCCGATAAGGCAAGCGAGTTCCACCGACAAAGGAAAAAGTGAACTTAAGGCTAGCCGATCACGCAAACTTTCAACGTGTGTGACGACGGGCCACGGTCGAAGTCAACGTCCTTAAGTTAAGGCGGGATCGTGCCAAAATTTGGGCATGACCTCTCCCGACTCGCCAGGCGAGAGACCTTAGCTCTTAGCGTTGGCCAAGTTGTGGCTGGCACGATACATACGGCGAGGTTTGGTGACACGGCGTCACATTGAACCTTCGGGTATATTTTTCGGCAGAGCTCTGCGTCAAAGTCAAGGCTGAAAAGCTCAAGACTTCGGGTCGGGAACGACCTTCGGTCTCAAACTCTCGAGCCTGACTCCTGAGCGGGGCCCGACGTGAAAACATACACTTAGGCTTTATGACACGAGCTAAGCCAAAACCAACCGGGTCTTGGACAAAGTGTGACACAAAGAGTGCATGGCTTACACGGGCTAGGATGGGATGTTTGGGACGACCCCGCGCGCCCGAAAGGTGTCCCGTGCACCAATCGGAGTGCAACCGATAAGGCCATCCCGGGTTAGGGGTTGTAGTGTGCAGTGTACCGAGGCAGCCAAGCGCACGTGAAGTGCGGTGTTCCGAGGCAAAGAAGTGCGCGTAGTGTGCGGTCACTAAAATTCTTTTTTTTCCGAGTAAAACAGAGATTTTTCGTAATGTGTCTTAAAGAATTTATGATGCACAAGCTTCAAAAGACAAAGATGAAAATCAAACATGAATGGGGATGCACAAACATGGTAAGATTTTGAAAAGTTGACAATGTAATGCCTTTCGAAACAAAAACCGTTCGAGGTTTAAAGTAACACACGCACACGAAAACGAGGAAGGGTAAACGAAAGTTTGACCCACGGAAGGCTTTTTAGAAAACATCGGTAGCTTTTGAAAAAGTATTTTTTCCTCATGAGTCGCTAACCGAAATTACCCAGGATTTCGCGCGGGCGCAAAACGCGGTTGTCTTTCGCGGGGGGTTGGTGTCTGAGACCTCGCTTCATGGGAAGAAAAAATGAGGAGTCGCCACGCGGTTTTTGTATTTTGAGCCCAAACGTTGAGAAACGGCTTTAGAAAATGGTGTCGTTTTTATTGGTAGCAAAAACTTAGGAAAAGGCTTTGAAAAAGGGGATCATTTTTATTGGTAGCAAAACGAGTAAAAAGCTTTTAGTACCGTAGATTGTTAGGTTCGGAGGTCAAGTTACGTTTCGGGTAGAGTATTACGAGATCGCCTGAAACGCCTCGCATGACGAGTCTTTCTACCTTTCTCGAAATCGTGTGTGTGTGTGTGTGTGTGTGTTCTTTTGAAATGGGGGCTTGAATGACAAGCTTAATGTTGGTTTGAATGACAAACGTTGATTAGGTGACTTTTGAAAAGACGAGCGTTTGAATGACAAACGTCGGTTTTGAGTTTGGAATGAGTGTTTGCGTGGCAAACGTCGATTTTGAGTTGAAAGGGAGTTCGGAGGTCGAACTCCGGTTTTTGAACCGAGAATGTCATTGTTAACGATTTTTACGGGAAAAATGCGTATTAAATGATTTTAAGTGTCAAATGGCGGCTTTTAGTGTGAGACGAGCATTCGGAGGCCGAACGTCATTTCGCGTGTTTTGAAAGAGAGTTCGACGGACGAACTCCGGTTTTGAACCGGCATTACATTGTTAACAATTTTTTACGGGAAAAATGCGTATTAAATGATATGCGATCAACGAATCGGGTTGCGACTGGACTTTGAAAAGTAAATACTATCACGATCCAAACGGGCCTGACTTGTAAATGACAAGATTTAAAGCGGTGTCAACGAATCAAACGATCCGGAATCGTAAATGACGATCGACGAGGCCAATCGGCTCGGAATTGTAAATGACGCATCAACGAGGCCAAAACGGCTCGGAATTTGTAAATGACGAAAATTAAGTAACGATCAACGGATCGATCGATCCTAATTGATAAATGACAATAAAAGTAAACGGAACGAAGTCGGAACGCCGTTTTAACCCGTGATTACTTCTCTTACGGAAAGAGAAGAGGATCGAGGGGCTAAAACGTATTGGACCCCGTTAGACGGAGGCGTCTACATTTCGATAACGACATTCGAAACGGTTGTAGCGACTGGCGCGTAAACCGAGACGGAACGAGAGATTTAGAGAGAGGGAGTTATACCTATGGCTAGGGTCGACTCCTTTGGCTCGAGAGGTGTGTACGGGACACGGAAAGTGATTCGAAAGGTTGTTTCGAAGTAGTAGGGTGCGTATTTGATCGAAGTACGAAGGTTTCACGCGAATCAAGACGGAACGGAAGCTCGGAAGGGGTGAAAATCAGTTGGGCCGAGGGGTGGTGAATTTTGGAGTGATTTTGGTCTCCTTTTGCCTTTGACAAAGAACTTCTATTTATAGGGTGAAAATTGCGTAGGAGTCCGGACGGACTTGACCGAATCCAGGGGTTTTTGGGTATTTTGGAAATCTGGGGACTTGCCGGGCAATTTCTGTGAAAAGCGCACAGGAGTCCCAATGACTAGGCTTGCAAATCGTGGGTATTTTGGTCTTTTAGCCTTGATTTGTGATTGAAGGGTGACTAGAGGGAGGTGGCATGGCTGCCACGTGCCCTCTGAGTCACCAGCCTTATGGGAATTCGTTCCCCGATCCCGATTTTGTCCGTTTTTTAAAATAGCAGTTCTGAAAATGTCTGAAACGCCCCCGAAAAGTGCCGAAAAATGCGTTTTTCAGGGAAAGCCATACTTTTACGTGAGATGACACGTGTTAAGTACGGTTCGACGTCGGGATGCACGGGCGCCCCGGACGTCTCGCTGGCACAAAGAACGGGAGTTTAACGAGTTTCGGTTAACCTGGAGCGGGCCAGTTAACGGATTTCGGTTAACTTTCTGACGGATTTGGACGATCCGGATTTGGGTACTTACAACATTCTCTTTCTTACATCACCTCCCACTCATTCTCTCTCCTATTTAATTTTTCATACTCACAACATTTAAACTTTTTCTCTTTCCTACATCACATTTCTTATTTTGCGTGCCCTCTCCATTTTGTGCCTTTTAGGCTGGGACGGAGGGAGTATATAATAACTTGCTGAGATTTTATCTCACCCCGTCCTTTTATTGTTTTTCTTAGACCAGGGCGAGCCAAGTATTATGCTACGTTGGGCACGCAGGAGGACGTCGAGTTGGGTATGTAACTTAGGGAAAGTATAGTGTATTTGTTGCATTATATAAATGTATTACCAATTGGGTAGTATCATTGAGATTTAGACTTTATATCATTAAATTTGGTAATGTTAAGTGATTGTAGAATATGATAAGTAAGGAGAGTAAGTTTGGAACTATGTTCCCTAAGTTTGTAAAATGGTTTGTAAATGTGGTGTGTGGATTTTAAGCTTGATATAGTTATTTTCAATTAGTATAGAGAAGATTTTAAATTGAAGCGGGTTTTTGTATATTAAAAATTTAGAAAGGACATTTCAAAAGTTTTAAAGGAATTATGGCATCTTCCGAGCGTGTTCCGGACGCGGGGCCAAGTAGGTCCCCGGTTCGGGGCGCGTCAGGGACTCCACCGTTTGCTTGTAGATCCACTAACTCCAAATGGGCATTATTTATGGTCATGGCCTCAGCTACCAACTTAGACCTTTCGGCCAGAGCTTCGGCTCTTTTTGAGGATCAACTCCGGAGTTATAGGAGTGTTTGGAGAAGTTGATTGGAGTTTTAGGAATGTCAGGGTTTTGGACAAGGGGTTAGGAGGGCCTTTTCTTTTTGGCTTCCTCCGCTAGCCTCCTCAAGTCCTTTTGGGCGTGGGAGAGACTACTCCGCTTAGAGAACGGCCCCCAACCTCGTTAAAGGTCAAGTGCTTGGCCTCGAAGGGTTGATGTGTGAGGGAGAAGCTTGGTCATCTTCTATTGTCAGAAAACCAGCGTTTCCAAGGGTTTTAGACATTTTCAACGGTGAAAAAGACTGAAAAGGAATTTGTATCCTGACGGAAAGTGTTTAAAACACGGTATTTGTTTTGACACAAAAATTTACGAGAAAATTATGATTTTTCCCGGCAATGGAACCACTGATGACGCCAAGGTTTTTGGGGTCAGAGCGGTTGTAGGATATCTGACAGAATATATTTTGAGTGGAGTGATACCTAGAATCACAACACAAAGAAAAGCACCGTTAAGGTCAAATTCGGATGTTAATCCAACTCAGGCCCTCGGGTGTGAGGATAAGATATCTAGATGGATATAATAACTTGAGAATAAGACCTTGAATGTCTTAGAGTGTGTGTGTGTATGTGTTTGTGGTTTAGGGATAATGACTTACAATATCAATTTTGCACTTACCTTGTCCAAGGGGACAAAGGTCTTCTATTTATAGGTGACGGAGAGCCGCTTATCGATGTAAGCCATAAGGTCGCTTCTAAAGTGGCATCTTAGTCTTTGACCGGGGACATACACGTGTTCGCATCGGATTGACTCGTTAGTAAAGAAGAAAGATTTACCGTCGAGAGGGATGTCAACGATGTGGATGGGAGCCGTGTATTTGGGAGAGTTGGCGCGGCGCATTAATGGCAATAGTAGGCGCCTAACTGAGCCGCATTCAATGCGATGGAAATAAGCCGTCTTATTATGTCAGTGCATGTATAGGAACTCAGCCGTAAGCTTTGGCTTTAATCGGGAGTCTGGGGAGATAATCGGGAGTCTGGTATGAGACCGCAGTCAACATCTTTGGCGCGGTCAATGATATTTGACGCGTGCACGGATGAGACGGTCACAACTCCCGCGGTCACCCGGCTAATGGTCGAGATCCCTTCGGTCTTGACTGGGACGGTATGAGAGGAACACGGTATTGACCTTGAGGGTCTATCTTTCCGCGGTCTTGACTCTGGCGGTCTAGGGTATGCCATATCATACTGGGCCTTTGGACGGGATCGAGCTTGGGCCCTGGCCTAGCCGGGTCCGGCTCATCAATCCCAAATCATCTCGGCTAACTATAATAACAAGAAATTCACCCAATTTACTGATTAAAAGGTTGAATCCAAATCAACAAACTCGGGAAAATGGAGAGCAAGTAGTATATCATCGAAGGTGAGCGAGGGGAATAGTTGCTCCATTATCCACTATCTTTACCTTTCCAAATGAATTAATGTACAGATCTCGCTGGATTTCAGATCAATGTTGGCCGGACGGAGCAAGATAGGCCATTTCTATTGTAGAGAGGAGAAGGGACGAGGGTGGCCGGAGGAGGGGAGGGTGACCGGAGGGGATGGGGAGAGGAGAGAGAGTGTGTGGTGAGTAGGGCTGTAAACGAGCCGAGCCGAGTCTAGCTTTGAAGTTTCGAGCTCGAGCTCGAGTTTTTCTCGACCTCGAGCCCGCGGCCAGAATGCATGTTCGACCTCGGATCGAATCAAGTTTTGAGCTTTTCGCGAGCTGCTCGAACTCGAGTATTAACGAGCCGAGCTCGAGCTTCGACTTATTTTTTGAAAAAATTCTAAGTCACGACCAAAGCCACGGCCGGCCAATATCTATGCCACGGACGAATCATGCATACTCTCCTTGGCTCTAGCCTCCTTATATACCAAGGCATCCCATTTAACTTTTGTGTTTTTTGTCCTTGAGGGACAAAATGCCAAGGCCAAGGCCGGTCGACCAAGCCAAGGCAAGCCATTTACTTTCGTTTTCTTTCCATGTGGGATAAAGGCCAAGGCCGGCCGAGCCAAGGCAAGACCAAGGCCGGCCCAAGCCAAGGCCAATGCCATTTTACTTATGTTTTCTATCGATGTGGGATATCGGCTAATTTTAATTATTTTTCGATTAAAAATTAACTTTTAAAAATGACCCTTGATTTTAATAGTCATTAAAAAAATAAAGTATCACTTTAATGTGACAAATTAAAAATTAAGAAAATCAAGTGGGTATACTCTTTCATTACTAATAAAATAATATTTTATCATAATAATAATTTGTCTTTCAAAAATAATAATTGAATAATATATAATAAATAAAAATTATGATAATAATATAGAAAAAATATTTAAACCAACAAAATAATTTAAACTTCTAAGAAATATTAATATATCTAAACCTTGAATTCCGCTCTAAATCCTAAAACAACAATGCATAAAAATATAATTTATTGATAATAATAATTTAATAATTTAAACCTCTGAGAAATATTAATATACCTAAGTAATAATTGATATTAATATATTATAAAAAAATTACTTATTAACAATAATATAAATTTAATTTTTAAAAGAAATATTAATAATGCTTATTACTACATCTCAAATCTCATATACTTATACCTTAAACCTTAAACCACTAAATCATATACATATACCCCAAAAAATATGATTTATTGATAATAAGTAATAATTGATACACATACACATATATGTGTATCAATGCATGTATATATACATGCATACATATATATGTGTATGCATGTATCTATCTTTGTATCTATCTATGTATGCATTGATACACACATGCATATATGTGCATCAATGCATGTATGTGTATGCATGTATCTATCTATGTATGCATTGATAAACACACATATGTGTGTATCAATGCATGTATCTATACATGCATACACATATATGTGTATGCATGTATCTATCTTTGTATCTATCTATGTATGCATTGATACACACATATATGTGTATCAATGCATGTATGTGTATACATGTATCTATCTATGTATGCATTGGTACACACACATATATGTGTATTCATTGATACACACACACATATATGTGTATCAATGCATGTATCTATACATGCATACACATATATGTGTATGCATGTATATATCTTTGTATCTATCTATGTATGCATTGATACACAAACATATATGTATGTATCAATGCATGTATGTGTATGCATGTATCTATTTATGTATGCATTGATACACACACACATATATGTGTATCAATGCATGTACATATACATGCATACACATATATGTGTATCAATGCATGTATCTATACATACATACACATATATGTATATGCATGTATCTATCTTTGTATCTATCTATGTATGCATTGATACACACACACATATATGTGTATCAATGCATGTATGTGTATGCATGTATCTATCTATGTATACATTGATACACACACACATATATGTGTATCAATGCATGTATTTATACATGCATACACATATATGTGTATGCATGTATCTATCTTTGTATCTATCTATGTATGCATTGATACACACACATATATGTGTATCATTGCATGTATGTGTATGCATGTATCTATCTATGTATTCATTGGTACACACACATATATGTCTATTCATTGATACACATATATGTGTATCAATACATATATGCATAAAATGAGGGTTTAGGGTTTGGGGTATAAGTATATGAGATTTGGAATGTAGTAATAGGCACTACTGAAAATCACGTTTTAGCGATCGGATTCCGTCGCTAAGCAGTTGTATTTAGCTTGACCAAAATTTTTTTGTCGATTTAAAACCTGTCATTTGTCGCTAAATGACAATGACAGATTTTTGAAGCCAGTCGCTAATGTTGAGAAAAGAAGAACTGACCGATTTTGATTGTATTAGCTTGACAGGATTTAAGCAGACGGAAATTTCCGAATCAACTAAAATTTATTACATATTTTCTCATTTTTATTAATTTAAAATTTCTTTTTTCAATTATTTTTTATATACCAAATTACCGACGAATATTTCCGTCGCTAATTGGATATTTTTTATTAAAAAAAATATTATTATCAATAAATTATATTTTTAGGCATTATTGTTTTAGGATTTAGAGCGAAATTCAAGGCTTAGATATATTAATATTTCTTAGAAGTTTAAATTATTTTGTTGTTTTAAATATTTTTTCTATATTATCATCATAATTTTTATTTATTATATATTATTCAATTATTATTTTTTGAAAAGACAAATTATTATTATGATAAAATATTACTCCCTCCATCCCAGGACTAAGGATTCATCTTTTTCCTTTTGGTTCGTCCCAGACCAAGAGTTCATTTTCATAAATGGCAAGAGTATACCCACTTGATTTTCTTAATTTTTAATTTGTCGCATTAAAGTGATACTTTATTTTTTTAATGACTATTAAAATCAAGGGTCATTTTGAAAAGTTAATTTTTAATCGAAAAATAATAAAAATTAGCCGATATCCCACATCGAAAGAAAACATAAGTAAAATGGTCTTGGCCTTGGCAGGCCGGCCTTGGCTCGGCGGCCTTGGCCTTTATCCCACACGGAAAGAAAACGAAAGTAAATGGCTTGCCTTTGCTCTACGGCCTTGGCCTTGGCATTTTATCCCACATGAAGAAAAAAACAAAAGTAAAATGGCTTGCCTTGATATATATTGAGGCTGAGCCAAGGTAAGCATAATAATTCGGTTAAAGAGTTAAAATTCATACGAGCTTTTCACGAGCCGAACAAGAGCCGAGCTCAAACGAGTCGATCTCGAACAGAGCTCGTTGCACATACGGCCGAACACGAGCCGGCTCGAGAAAAAAAACGAGCTTGAAAATATGTTCGAGCTCGAGCTTGAGTTCACCTCGAGCTCACTCGAACTCGAGCTTTTTACGAGCCGAGTTGGCCTCTTGTCCTTGGCATTTTATCCCACATGAAAAAAAAAAAAAAAAAGTAAAATGGCTTCATTGGTATATATTGAGGCCGAAGTCAAGGTAAGCATAATAATTCGGTTAAAGAGTTAAAATTCATACGAGTTTTTCACGAGTCGAGCTCAAACGAGTCGATCTCAAACAGAGCTTGTCGAACATACGAGCGAACACGAGACGGCTCAAAAAAAGAACGAGCTTGAAAACTGCGGTCGAGCTCGAGCTCGAGTTTACCCTCGAGCTCACTCGAACTCGAGATTTTTATGAGCCAAGCTAGAGGCTCGTTCATTGCTGTGTAACATCCCTAGGGGTAGGGGTGAGCTTGGTCCGGGTTGGTCCATTTTTTTGGAAAAAAATAGAAAACCTGGAACTGCATCAATAGTTTGATTCTCAAAAAATTAGAAGTGGAACCAACCCAATAGGTGTGAGAACCAATACATTGGTCCGGTCCAGAACCAATAGAAGACATACCAGAACCAGGACCAAACCAATACTATGATTTTTTTTACTTTTGACTATTTAATACAAACCGACAGTAAGCTAGAATGCATTGGTCCATTTTTTTTACTTTTGTCTCTTTAGACTACCACCACCATTATCACCATTTGCTACAACAAATCACAATTATAAAAAATGACAAAGAAGTCGTAATGCAAAATACCATCAAGACTCGGACTTGCACCGATAATTCTTTTATGTTTAGGCAGAGAACCAAGCTTAAGAGATATCCTTCACTAACTGTCTCACATAAATGTGTCCCTATAGACCTGTTGTTGAGTCACTGATGCAGAAGAGGAATTGAAGGATAAAGAAACGGCTATTGCACTAGTTGCAGAAGAGGAGAGGTTAAGGTATACTCCCTTCGTCCCAATAGTAGCTGCCCAATTTTTGGGTTGCACACAAATTAAGAAAATGAGGGGAAAGTAAAAATGTTGTGAGTGTAATTTGAAAATAGGAGAAAGAATGAGTGGAGGGAATAGTAAATTATAATGGTGTTGTGAGTATTATAATATGTTAGAACATGGATTAATAATATGTGTTATTTAATTCCATATGTTATAATCATTTAATAATGTTAAAGTATAGACCAAATATGTAGAATTCCATTAGGTGTAAGTACCATTAAATGATGGGCATAATGGTAACTTCACACCATCATCTTTATGAAAGGGTGTAGTCCCTAAATGAAGTGCCCCTTCTCTATCTATATAAAGGCTATCCATCGGCCATTTAGAGACACTTAACATCATTTACAATTCGGTCGAAAACATTCTTCATTCATCTAAGAAGAACAAGTGTGGGCACTATCATTTAGAAGTATTATCTCCCTACTCTCTTCTTTCATTCAAGAACAAGATCAAGAACACAATCATGGATTCTTCAGGTACACGCTTCCGTCTTCATCTTCCTCTCATTCTTAATCTAGTTGTGAGTCAGTTCATGGTTTGATGGATCATTATGTTCCAACAATTGGTATCAGAGCATACTCATATACTAGATTGAGTTTGAAATTATTATAGAGCCTTGTGCTTTAATTTATTTCATATTTGTAATCCTTGTGTGATTTCATTTGGTTTTGTTCTTGTTCATGATACTCATCTTGTCTAAGAGTATCATATTCATAACTTCATTCTATTTTTGATTTTTTGGTTTTACTCAAAAGGCTTTCAACCCTTAATCTAAGATTATCCCATTTTTTGAACATAGCCACCATCCTTGGATGCGTTGTGAGTTTGTTCATATGCATAGCCACGCATTTTTTAAATGTGTTGTGAGTATGCGGATCTACTTACTTTGGTTGAAAATTGAGTCACCATTAAATTAAGAACTTCATTCAATTTCTGGAAATAATGGTAAAATCAAGAGGCACAATGGTTCATACAAGATTACCCCAAGGTTCATACTCGATGTCCTGGCAAAGGGCCCGGTGTTAGAACATGGATTAATAATATGTGTTATTTAATTCCATATGTTATAATCATTTAATAATGTTAAAGTGTAGACCAAATATGTAGAATTCCATTAGGTGTAAGTACCATTAAATGATGGGCATAATGGTAACTTCTCACCGCCTTCTTTACGAAAGGGTGTAGTCCCTAAATGAAGTGCCCCTTCTCTATCTATATAAAGGCTATCCATCAGCCATTTAGAGACACTTATTCATTCTACTAAATTCAGTCACAAATCTTCTCTTTATTCACCTAAGAAGATCAAGTGTGGAGCACACTATCATTTAGAAGATCTACTCTTCCCTACTTGAAGTACTATCTCCCTACTTCCTTCTTCTACTCAAGAAGAAAACTAAGAACAATCATGGAATCACAAGGTACACGCTTCCGTCTTCTTCTTCTTCATCTCCTTCTCTTCTTAATCTAGTTGTGAGTCGGTTTATGGTTAATGGATCGTTTATGTTCCAACAATTGGTATCGAGCACACGCTCATATACTAGATTGAGTTTGAGTTTCTTGTAAAGCCTTATGCTTTTATTTCTTGAAAAGATTCCATGTTCATCATGTGTTCTTGAATTATTTTCATACTCTAATTAAGATTCTAGAGTATTATGTTACTTCTAAATTATAAATTTACTCAAAAGGCTTTCAATTCTTAATGTAAGATTATCCCATTTTGAACATAGCCACCATCATTGGATGCGTTGTGAGTTTGTTCAAATGCATAGCCACGCATTTAAAAATGTGATGTGAGTATGCGGATCTACTTGCTTTGGTTGAATATTGATTCACCATTAAATTAAGAATTGATAGTCTAATTGGGTGTTATGGCTCGGTGTTGGCAAGGGCCCGGCGCCCTCCGAGGCGCGGGCCTAGCCGTCATGTACAAGCGGTATCGAGCATGAAAGGGGGTGCGAGGGCGTAGCCACGCGGTATGGTATGCCTCTCTAATTGATTCAAACCTGTTTATAAAATGATGACTTTTCACCAACGGACGGTGGGCACGAGTCGTGCTATTGGGCACGAGTCGTGCCCCTTGATTCTGTCGCTTAAATGGTGACTTTTCATGTTTCGGGCATTGAGCACGAGTCGTGCCTTTTGGTACGAGTCGTGCCCTTTTGGTCATTCGTGCCCACGACTCGTTACTAAGCTTCCAAGTCGTTCGATTAAAATCAAGCACTTCATTTCCACTCGTGCCCCATTCGTGCTCGTGGGCACGAGTCGTGCTCTAGGCCGGGAAGAGAGATTTTGGGGTTATTTTGCCCAAAATTTGTGAAAATTTGTTAATAAATTATAGTATCTCGGACACCCGCGCTTCGGTGGTTCTTAGAGTTATCAAACTTTAGGAATGGACGGGTAGAACAAAAAGGATTACTATCTTTTTATTAATAAATTTCATTAATTACCTTAAGGCCCTTTTGTTTCGATTAATTATATCCTTAACATTTTGGATAAAATTAACATGTTTCCGTTTCCTCAAAGGAGACCTTGTTGATTAAATTCAAACTTGTTAAAAGATGAATGTAAATATTGATATGTGATAACATGCTTGTTTCCCAAAGGAGACCTTGCTTTGTTGACTAAGTATTTACATTCAGTGGGGTAATAATTGAACTAAACTTTTTGGTCATTTTAAATCTTTGTCAGAACCATCCCAAAGGAAGGCGGGTAAAAGTTTAAAGTGAATTGTTTATATTCTTTTATTGCTTAGGGAACAAGTACCTTAAACTTTAGGACACTTTTTGTACTTGATCCGGCCCCGAAAAGGAAGGCAAGTATTTAAAGTGTATTGTTTAAGCTATTTTGTTTACCCTAAGATAAATCAAATTGTGAGTCAATTCCGCAATCCAAAGAATTAGTCTTGATGTCATATTGATTATCTTTTATTTTTGATGAAATTCATTTGATATAATTATCTTCATTATGTGTAGTTTCGTTATATATGTTTTGTTTTCCATTTTTGTTCTTCCTCCTTCGAGATTTGATTAATGCTTCATCCGTAACTACTTTGCTATAAATACCGATGCACCTTTGCTTACTGGGACTAAACTTAAAACTTGGAAAAATAATATAACGATGATCTTAGGCAATATATGGACATCGATCACGCATTTGGGGAATCAAGTCCCGCCGCTCTCACTTAAAGGAAATACCGTTATAGAACGGAAAAATGTTGGAGCAATGGGAACGGTCCAATCGCGGTGAGTCTAATGATCATAGGAAAATTAGTTTCGTAGACATTTTTGGACAATGTCTCCGAGATCGAAAATGCTGAGATTTTTCTTGAATTCTTTGTGTGGAAACTTGTTTCCATTCGGTACAAGGGTGACGAAAATCTTCGGGAGTACATTATCGAATTATTTCATCTTTCGATCAAACTAAAAGCTTACTTAAGTTAGAGATTTCGAAGATCGTTTGCTCGTGCACTTAGTTTTGATCTATCTTCCTCCTCAATTTGGTCCTTTTGAAGTGACTAATAAATGTCAAAAGAAAAAAAGTGGAATATTAATGGATTACTTTCACATATGACATTAGAGGGAAGATAGGATGAAATATCTCAAATTAGAAAGTACTCACTGTGCAAAGATTTACTTCTTCTCGTGGGATTAAGAGAAGAGGGAAGGGAAAATTGCGGTTGCAAGTAAGAAGCATATTAAGTGGATCATTTTAAAGATCATAAAGTCAAGAAATGCTTCTTTTGCAAGGACCTTACTCGCATGAAGAACTGACTACCATAAGTATCGCAAATGGCGAATTCGGGATGGTATGTCATTTGGTCTTGTTTGTACTTAAGGCAAATTTGGTTTCAATTCCTTAATATACATAGTGGTTGTATTTGGTGCAACAACTCACGATTAGTTCATGTATGTGGGGTTGCACAATTACCGAATCCCCAAAGTGAAGATGAGAAAATACATCTATATGGAAGCCGGAAATCCGGGTTGAAGTTATATAGGCATAGGGATTTTTGTTAAGTACTCGGATATTATTTCTTGTATTAAATAATAAGCATTTATTGTACTGATCATTTAGGCGGAATTTGGATATCGATCCACAAAGAGTATTAGATCGGGAAGGTTATTCCGTTCATTTGGTAATAATAAATGTGATCTTATTTTCAGAATTCCGAAGTTATCGGTATTAGTACTTGCTATCTTAACAATGACAATTTTATTTACTTCAAACAAGTAAGTACTATTAATGAGTCCCATAATAATTTGAAACCAAAACTAAAAGGCACTAAGCAAAAGTTATCAAGTAAAAATTCTTGTATTCTAAGGCATAGGCGTTTGGGTCACTTATCTCCAAAGGGAGAATTGATAAAGCTTATGTCTGGGAGAGAATTCGAAAACAACTTTGATACTCCTGGATAAAACTTTTTGCATTAAGTGTTTTTAAAGAATAAATTTACAAACATTAAAGGAAATAGAATTTCGAGAGTATCAAACGTCTCTCGAACTAATTCATATGGATGCCATTTGTGGACCATTCATTAACCCTTCATGGAATGGTCAACAAATATTTCATTACGCTCATGGATGATTACTCTCGTTATGGATACATTATTTTCCTTCATGTAAAGTTTCAATTATTGGACGTTTTCAAGTCTTTTAAGGCATAAGAAAGACATCATTAAGAACGTTAAACCCGATCATGGTAGTAAAAACTACGGACGGTATAACGTATTACGGTGAATAACGTCCCGTGTCCTTATACTTCGCTATTTTGAAGAGTGTAGGATTGTCCCCTCACTACACCATGCCGGCAAACCTAGCATAGTATATTGGAGAGACATAATAAAATCCTTAAGGATATGGTAAAAGTATGTTTTCTTGTACTTCTTTACTCTCACTCATTATGGGCGAAGCATTAAAACCTATGCAGCCTTATATTCTCAATAGAGCACCTTCAAAAGCTACCGACAAAACCCTTATGAGTTATGGACGAATAAGAAACCGTCCTTAAATCATCTTCTATGTATGGGGGTGTCTCAAAGAAAAGCTAGACCTTTATAGGCCTAATGAGGGCAAACTCTGACCTTAATACCGTTTAGTAGCTATTTTATATAGGGTATGCCGAGAGATCTAAAATATAAATTTTATGACCCGAAAACTAGAACATTTTTCGAGATCCGGCAATGTTAGGTTCCTTTTGAGGATGCTTGGAATTTAGTGGGAGAAATAGTAATGTTTTTGAATTTGAAGAGTTAGGAGGAACCACTCTTATGTTCCTCAAACTTTAGTTCCGTATGGAAATCAAGTAATTGTACCCGAAATTCAACAAAGAACATACAATTCAAATTAATATAGAGACTCCCGTAAATAACGGATAACATGGAAATGTTGGACATGAGGAAAATTCAACAACCTCAAAATGAGGATGAACCAGTGCTCTTGGAGGGAGATCTACTAGAGAAGAAGAAGAAGTAATATTCCTGGATATTTAGCGATATGTGATCTTTATGGAGAATATCAAGGACACCTTAAGTTTTGCTGGGAGATGATCTAATCACCTTCCACGAAGCCATTAATAGTCCTAATTCTCATAAGTGAATCAATGCCATTAATGAGGAGTTAAAATCAATGAAAGACAATGACATTTGGGATCTTGTCCCATTACTCGAAGGTGTAAAACCTATTGGTTATAAATTGATATTTAAAACCAAAAGGGATTAGCAAGGTAATATGGAAAAGATATAAGGCACGTCTCTTGCTGCTACACGGATTGGTACTCAAAAAGAAGGCATTGGATTATAAAGGAAAACATTTTTTCCGATATCTTCTAAAACCTCATATTATGATCATTATGACATTAGTGGCACATTATGATCTTGGAAGCTCATCAAATGGATGTTAACAGCCTTTTCTCAATGGCTATTACTGAGGAAACTATCTATATGAAGAAAAACTCAGTAAAATGGTGACTAATTTGGATCAAACTAGTCAACTCGGTTTGTAAACTTTGAGAAATCCATTTATGGCTTAAGCAAGCATCTCGTCAATGGTACTTAAAATTTAAACTCAAATTATTCTTTCATTAAGCTTTGAAATGAATTTTGAAGTGAAGATTGTGTACCATAAGTTCAAATGAGCAGATTTATACCTCGTCTTATATGTGAATGATATTTGGATAATATTTTTCATGCTAGTAATGATAAGGACCTTCTAAAAGAAATTCAAGAAATTTCTCAAACAAATTTGAGATGAAAGATCTTTAGTAAGGCATCTTTTGTATCGGGAATCCAAATTCATCGTGATCATTCACGAAGTATTTTGGGATTACTCACAAAAGAGCTATATAGAGAAGGTATTACAAAGGTTTAGCATGGAAAATTGTAAACCACATGACACCCCCGTCTCTAAGGGAGATAAATTCAGCTTTAAAGTAATGTCCTAAAATTCACTTTTAATCCAAGTATATGGAAAATATCCCTTACGCACCCAGATGCAGGAAGCTTAACGCATGCCAGCAAGTCTCGTATCGCATGCATCTTCTGTATTTTGCTATTGGGATGCTTGGCTAATACCAAAGTAATTCGGAAAGAAGAACATTGGCCGCATCCAAAAGAATGATGAAGTACCTATAAAACATTAAAACTTACATGCTTACAAGTATAAAATCGGATCATTTTCAGATCATTAAGTATTCCGATTATGTTTTAGCTGATTTAAAGATGTCGAAAGATATCATATGGTTATATCTCTTGTCAAGAGAAATAAGTATAAAATGAACAAATAGATATACAACTTATAGGATCAAACTCCATGTTATTGGATCCATTT
>JAFEMH010008258.1:0-53235 GCA_022495995.1 Adenophora triphylla var. japonica | reverse complement strand
TAAATGTCATCTTTATGCATCCTCAGCACATAAAAATCAAATCTTTTCAATCAAAATGCATCCCTTTTAGATCCAAAATCCCTTTTCCAAGCATCATTTGCTTTAAAGACCAATGCCTTTACCATAAACCAGCATCATATGCTTTTCAAAATGCAATCTTTATGCATCATTTGCCAATGAATGCCAATTTCTTCAAAAAATGCATCATTTGCATAAAAATCTGTATTTCTTATGCATCATTTGCAATAAAATATTATTTCTTTAAAACAAATGCATTACGGTAATCTAAAAATGTCATCTTTTCATTAAAGTGTCATTTTTACATACATTTCCCCCATTCCCCCATTAGCAAACCTAGGAACGGACTGGTGTAAAAGATCCGATCTTTACATCGTTCCTTCCATAAAGGTTTCATAATCTCTTTGTAAAGGGACACCTCAAACCCTATATCTCCGATTATCATTTAAGATGAGTATGAAGCATTCTATACAAGCTCTAATTATCGAAGGTGTAGGATTGATGGGCTAAGTATTCTCCTAAAAAGAACCTCATCTTCGACCATAAAGAGAGTCATTCTCTCGATCACGCAAGTCCTGCTCCAAAAAATAACACTCACAAGTCCAAGATGAGGACGGATCCTAATCCCGAATACATAAAATCCAAGAAATCCCAAGCGACAACCAACAAATGGTTTGTACGTCCTAAGACGACTTCTGGGACATTCCCTCCTTATTTTCAAACACATTTACACAAGAAAGCACGCAAGCAAGCACGACACAAATCTTGGGAGATTCTGCTCCGGCAAGGCATCTTGGGTGAACGCCAAACGTTCTTCCCAAGGGGTAACTTAACCTCCGAACCCATAAAACCTTTTTTTCAAAGTTTCTGAGGTAATCAAAATGATGGCGACTCCGTTTTTCAAATTAAACCTACGTTCTTCAAACTCGCGCAATTCCAAAATACACATAAATTTGGGGGCACACATTCACGCTTTGGCGACTATTGGGACATCCTTAAAGGAGAAAAGCTTTTATTTTCAAAACAAAAAATCGATACTCTGTGATATAGGTGGAAACCACTTGCCTTTCCCGTACACTCCCTCGATGCTGGAGTCGGGATAACCCCATGTTTAACAATCCATGGCATCGCATCCCTTTTTCGAAAATTTTTTTGAAAAAAATAAAAAGAAAGCTTTTCCCTTTGAGCGGGTTAGACTCCCGTCGCCGATTTCATTAATCATGCTTGCTTTCTTTTTACCATGCATTGCATCATTTGCAGATCTTGGAATTCACTCTGCATACTTCTTGAACGGGAAACAACCCTGAAAAATAGCAAAAGGAAAGTGATGAAACCCGGAAAATTGATCTTTCAAATGCAAACACCGTACGGCTCAAATCCTCATCGATTCTCACCGGGCGACCTTTCAAAGGCTGAATACTCCACCACAGTGGAAAATCATGGCAGAGTTAATCTCCAAGGTGTGGCCCCTAGCAGCTTGGGGCTACTCAGCTCCTGGTGACCTAGACCGGGGCTCCTGTAAAAATTTTTTTACGTGCGTTTATGTGTCGTGCATTCTCCCCGTCCCCGAAAATCATTCCTTTAAAACACAATATTCGAAAAATCTCTCGTTTTAACTCAAAAAGGAACATTTTTAGGAGACCAGCATACTACGCGCACTCCTGATATATCCTCGGTACACTTTTGCACGCACGCCCCTCAAACCTCGAGGGTGGTTCCATCTGCAGTCACTGGACAGCCTTACGATGCTCCCTGGGCGTCGCACGGAATCATCCCAACCTCCCCATGGCAAACAAGTGTCGACCAATGCACACCCGTGTCACACGTTTCAAAAACCGTGACTTTTTGGTTGGTTTTTGGTCTAGTCCGTGTCATATAGCCCAGCTTGCATACCTCGTAAAGGTCGAGCCTTAGTTCATAACGGAAGAAGAACTCGCCAAAATTCCGACAAGGAAAATTGGCGAGATCTCGACTCCGACATTGACTATTGACCTTGACTCCGCACGGAATGCGTAAGAGTCAAGACCGAGTCTTTGCCAACAAATCAAAAGATCTTTCGCTCAAGTGAAGCTCGCTAAAATTCCGACAAGGAAAAATTGGTGTAAGATCTTGACCCGCATTGACTTCGATTTTAACTCACGCCCGGCGTATGCAACGAAGTTCAATGTGACACCGTGTCATCCGGCTTTTGCCGCCCGACCCATGCCTATTATCTTCTCGACACTACCAAAGTCAAACGTCATTCGCTCAAGCGAAATTCTCGCCAAAATCCTATCAAGGCGTAAAGACGAGACTTTCCCGGTATTGCCTTGACTATAATCCGCATCGCCGTGCGTTGAAAGTTCCTATGACCCGCTAGACCCGTTAGGAGCGTTTCTTTTCCCGGTCGGTGGGATCCGCGTGCCCTATAGGACCCTCGTCCGGCCGTCCACCCCGGGAGGTCGAAATACGTGTGGAATACGAGGGCTTATAGACGTAGTGACGGAACCCACCGATCCAGATCTAGTGTAGTTACGAAAAAGAAGGGCAAACCCCTTTTCCAACCAAATAGATATTAATAAAAGACATTCGTTTTAAGTAAACCGGAAGATTCTAATTTGCATATTGCTCGAGCCTTCACCTAAACACCTACCCCGAGTCTAAACCTTTCCTATCCCTTTCCCGCGAGAAAGAAGTGGGTGAGAACACCGGGCCGCCGACTTGTTAGCGCAGTAATTCTACGGCCGCTGTAATCCTCGCTTGGTCACCCGTAGAGTCGAATGTCCGATTCGACAGAGAACAAGACCGGTTTGGGTAACTGATGACTAGGGAAGCAGAGCTAGCCTATAGCCCATCCTCCTCCTAATCCTTTGCCAAAGACTGTCCCTTTTCAGCCTTTCCCTAACATCCCGAGCCGTCAGTGGTCCCGACACCCTCACAGCCTTTGCATCCCCCTGGGACTCTTTCCCTCCTTTCACCCTAATCCAAATTCCTTTACTTTGGAATCCCAAGACCAACCCGACCTTTCTAATTTCGTCAACGCCCGTGAATTTGCCTATCTCTCAGACAATGGCAAAGAAGAATCACTGAAACGAAAATAGGAATGGACGGATTTACAGCGATGATGACAGCTCCGTAGAAGGAATGGACTTGGAGTCGCAGAAGTGAAACCTAAAGGGCAAGATGAGGTAGAAAACCACCGACTCCGGAATAGGGATGAAATCACTTCAAAGTGTATTCGTACTGGGTGCAAAGGCTCGGAAAAGGAAAAGGATGCTAGCTTAGATGAGGCAAGATATGAGTCCTACATCCTAGAGTTCAATACGCCTTACAAAGACTTGGTCGGTGAATGGAGGGATTTAATTGAAGCCCCAGCCGAAAGAGGAAAGTGGGCTCCGCCCACCGATCCGGGAAAACATAAGCATCGCGGAAGCCAAACTCTCATCGTGAGAGTAGACTCTGTTACGGCAGTTAGTAGTCACTCCCGAGACCTTGTCCGAAGAAGAGTGCATGGATGCCCTGGAAAGAGTCTTAAGTCTCGAGGCGACCCTACCCCTTTATGTCCCGTGATGACAACGATGTTTTCTTGGTAATTCCCAAGTCAAAGGAGGAGTCCAAGATACCTCTTATATGGCGTCAAGTATCCCGACCTCGCTTTGCCCTCATTGGGTCATCGAGTCAAGACGAAAGTTCCCACGAGAAGTTACTACAAAGCTGATACCGATGAAGACACGGCCGAAGTGCCGAAGGAACAAAGAGAAGAGTGGATAGCCCGTAAGCCAAAAAGCCTTAAAACCTTCCCGACAATGAAGAACAGTAAACCCGCCATGAGGTTCGACCCCGCAGTAAATCCTTATTGATGATGGAATTTCTCACTTCAGAAAATGTTTGGCCAATGTCAAAGATGCCGCCGAAGGCCGACTCCCTAGAGAAAGAAGGGACATGCTTGACAAAGTGATGAGGAATGTGATCCCACTCGTTGAAAAAATTGTTGGACCCGGATGAGAAAGCCATTCGCCAAGTTCCAAACCCCGACAAGGTGACAACTCCCGTTGCATGTTGACTTTGAAAAGTTTGAATGAGACTCGTGAAGGCTCTAAACGGAGAAGGTAAAAGCCGAAACCAGCCAACCGCTAAGCTCAATCGTAGAGTCGAACCCCGAGAAGGTCGAAAGCCGTTAACTTGGGATCGTAGTTCGAGAAGCGCCTATGCCTCCAGAGTGCCATTAATCGATTAATCGCCAGAATTGGCCATACGCTGCAAGAGCCCGCCCACTTTGAAAGAGCTAATGTAATCCTCCAAAGAGGGAATAATGACTCGGGAAAATCTAATGTTTATGTGATGACTCGGCCGGACAGCATGAGTATCGAGCAGCCTAAGGGTGACAAAAGGAATGCCTGCTTCCTGAGCCAAAGACACAGATAAGAGGCCTTATAAGTTTCTGAAGTAGAAAAGCCGCATCGACAAAAAAGAGGATCCAAAGGTTGACTCAGCTGAAGTGTACCCAAGCCAATATCTCCTTGTGGTCCCCGTTAACCTCTTCATACCCTCATAAGTTGAAGCTAGAAGAAAGTTTGGCCAAGACCACAGGTGCCCATAGATGTCACTCCCAGATGCAGGTCGTCCAAATGATTGGAAGTATCCACTACGGAAACATCATTACCTTCACCGACTGACCTCGCCAAAGTATGGGGCTAGTCATAACGAACCTCTTTACATCACAGCCCAGCTTAGAAGAGCGTCGAATGCCACTGGTATTAGTCGATGGAGGGTCTGTAACGAATGTCTTGCCGCCCAAGATGATGGACTTACTGACTCGAAACCAACCGATTTGAAGCCTTCTAGTCGACTATTAAGGCTTATGACTCCACCGCACGGCCGCTTTGGGGATTGCTACTCTCAAGTTGTGGTTCGGAAAAAGGTCATGGACGCGATTTTCAAGTGATTGATATTCCGATTTCATTTATCGCTCTCCGGGACGACCCCGGATCCATCGATAAAATGGGGTAGCCTCTACTTTGCACCGCTAAGGACAAATTTCACCAAATGATGGTACTATCACCACCATTTATGGAGACAAAGGTCACTGTAGAAGGAACCAAAGACTGAGACATCCCGATATTGGAAATCAAACATGATGACGAAGGGTTGGCATTGACAGTGATTCTCTCGTAGCTCCTTCCAAAGCACAAGTGTGTTGCACCGACCTCACTACTACTTCCGATAAAATCCTCTCCCGCCATGAGAATGATGAGAAAATGGGTTATCTTCCGGACTCGATTGGGTAGAAGACTTCAGTGGTCGCAATACCATCATCGATGTAAAGGAACAGAATACCGTATACGGCTTGGGGTACAAACCGAATGGCGTAAAAGATAAAGGGGTCCAAACTTTCATCCCTGCGCTTTATCCTCGACTCCATTATTTTACAAAAAGGCGAGACACAATACGATAAAGTGATCACCAGATCTCCTCGTAAAACCCTTCGGAGAATCTTGAGAAAATGAGGGGAAAGCCACCAATCCCGTTCAAGAATGTTCCTTGACTCGCCGACATTCCCGGGGCTACTACTACCGTTCGGAACGAGTATGTCTTCAAAGGGAACTCAGACAGGCCAAAGAGTCGCATCCGTGGTAATGGATTTCTCCGCCTTCGAGTTAGCTCTTCCGAAGATCGGCCGATAGAAGCCGCCAAGAGTGAAGACAGCTGAGTGGGGCTTTCTGCTACGCTTGTTTGATGAAGAAGCACAGATCCCGCATTTGATCGACTTCACTCGATGATGAGATAGTTGCCGTAATTGGAGACGGTGGTGAAAATCCTTTTGATCCCCGCACTTTGGTAACTAAGACAGAATGCCATCAAGAATTGGGAGACGTTCTCGTGGGCCGATAGCGCCCGACAAAGAAATGATAATGAGCTTGGATTGGTACCTCGTCCCTTCTCAACCTGGGCCGTGTCAAACACCCTCGTTGTCCATACGCCGAGTCAGAATCTTTGAATTCCAGTCCTTCCGAGTCATCCGAAGGCCTCACGCCCGAGGACTATCAAAATGTAATCGATGTCATCTTTCCCCTTATTTTGAATGAAATGACAGATCTTTACGAATATCCTCTTATGCCAACTTAACAAATGATAAATTAACTCAAAACTCAACAGCTTAATAATGAATCATTTGAACAAGATGCAAACACACTAAATGAACAATACATTAAAGAAATCTTTAAGCGGGTTTCGTAAAAGAGGAAAACCGGGCCCAAGTCAGGTCGAGGAGATTTTGACAAGTGTGAACTTGGGTACTGTCGAGGAACCTAAAGAGACACGTATCGAAAACTTCTTCCAGTGGGGTCGAACGGGATGACCGATCGATTCGCTTTCAAGGAATACGCCGACGTGTTTGCATGGTCATACAGAGATATGCTGGGGCTAGACAGCTTCGATAGTAGAACACAATCCCTCTAGCACCGCATGCTAAGCCGCAGCGTAACCGAGGAAGATCAAGCCGTAATGGTCTCTACAAGTCAAAGAAGAAATTGAGAAGCTACGCGGGTAGGATTCATCGTAGTCATCGAATATCCGACATGGTTGTCCAATATTGTGACCGTCACCAAGGCCAATGGAAAGGTGCGTCGTGTGGATTTCCGAGATTCGAACAAGGCCAGCCCCAAGGACGATTACCCTTTGCCAGACATAGACATCTGGTGGACTCCACCGCCAACTACGAAGTCAAATCCTTTGTTGATGGCTTTGCAGGATCTGACAACTGCATCAAGATGGCCGAGGAAGACCAAGAAAAGACAGCCTTCACCACGCCGTGGGAACTTCTTGTTATACGGTGATGCCATTTGGGCTTAAGAACGCCGGGGCTACTTACGAAAGGGCGGCGACCGCGCTTTTTCATGACATGATCTACAAAGAGATTGGAGGTCTACGTAGACGACATGATAATCCACTCCAAAGGCGAGAACGGGCGGCACTTTGTTGACTGCGGAAGTTCTTTGAGAGGCTGAGACAACATTCCATGAGACTAAACCTCGCTAAATGCCTCCTTCGGAGTGACAAGGGGAAAAGTGCTTGGGTATATGGTCACGAAGCGAGGTATCGAAGTTGACCCCCAAAGATCAAAGCCATTATGGATATGAGGCCACCTCGGACCCGGACGTAAGTCAAGAGCTTTATGGGAAAACCGCAAAGACATTAGCCGTTTCGTCAATCGGTTGACCACTATGTGCGAGCCCATCTTCAAGCTCATGAAGAAGAATGTAGACACGTAATGGACCGAAGAATGCCGGGATGCTTTTGACCGGATCAAGGCATACTTGGTACACCCTCGTGCTATGCCCCCACATAGACGAAACCTCTTACGCTCTATCTCACTGTCACCGATACGGCAATCGGGGCTATGCTTGCTCAGAAAAGAAAGACTCTCGGGTAGAAAACGCCATTTACTTTGTCGTAGGAAGGCTGCGGGGAAGTGAGCTCAATTACTCAAAGCATGTGAAAAGACACTGTGCGGGACTAGTTTGGGTAGTCGGCAAGTTGAAGCATTATATGCAAGCCCACCCTGTGAATTTGGTCTCAAAAATGGACCCCATCAAATACATCTTTGATAAGCCTTCCCTCTCGATGCGTCTAGCAAAGTGGTCCTTCTTCTTAGCAGAGTACGACATCAACTATGTGACCAGAAAGGCTATCAAGGGTCAAGCGTTGTCAGACCACCTGGTAAACTTCCCCAGTAATGAAGACAGAGGGCCTGAACCCCAATTCCCGAGATGAAGGGATCTTTGCGGTCGAGCACGAAACCGATGGCAATTGTTCTTTGACGGAGCCGCTAACAAAAGAGGAAACGGTATCGGGATGCTACTGGTCGATCCCAAGGACGAGCATACACCCATAGCCCTCAAGTTGAACTTCCCTGCCATGAACAATGTTGCCGAATATGAAGCCTGCATTGCTGGTTTGGAAGCTGCCTTAGAAAGGAATGTCAAGGAACTAGAAGTTTACGGAGACTCAGCCCTGATCATCAACCAGGTTTCCAACAAGTGGAAGACTGTGGACCCTAATCTGCAGCGGTATCATGCCCATATAGAGGAGTTGACTGGACAGTTCAGAGAAGTGACCTTCCACTACTTGCCAAGGGAAAAGAACAAATTCGCAGATGTCCTAGCTACTCTAGCCTCATTGGTAGAGATCCCCGAGGGAAAAGCCATAAAACCCTTCCGAGTAGGTAGAAGAGAAGCCCCAGCCTTCTGTTGTGAAGTAGACCTGGGACCCGAGCCTATAAAGGAACCCTGGTACAATCAAATTTACCAGTTCCTCAAAGATGGAGAGTCAGCTTTCAGAGACAAAGAAGGTAGACCAAAAGAAGGTGTCAGAGCCAAGAGCTTGCAAGCCCTGAAAAGATTGGCATCCCATTATGTCATTCTAGGAGGCAACCTATACAAGAAGCGATACCAAGGACCACTCCTCTTGTGCGTCACTCAAGAAAAGGCCAAAGAATTGATGACTGAAGTCCACAATGGTCCCTGCGGTCCTCATATGAATGCCAGAGCCCTGATGCAAGTGATCCTCAGAATGGGTTACTACTGAATTTCCATGGAAACAGACTGTATCCAGCACGTCCGAGCATGCGACAAGTGCCAGCGGTTTGCCAACCTCAACCATCTCCCGCCTCATGACCTGTACTGCATGACGACTCCTTGGCCATTTGCAACTTGGGGTATTGACGTGATAGGGAAAATAGCCCCGGCAGGAAGCAATGGGCATGAATTTGTGCTAGTAGCCATCGACTACTTCACCAAGTGGGTAGAGGCTAAGTCTTACAAGGTCCTCACTTCTAGAAAAGTGGTCCAATTCATCAAAGAAAACATAATGTGCAGATATGGGGTGCCCAACGAGATCATTTCCGATAATGGGTCGCACTTTGAAGGGGACTGCGATAGGTTGCTGTCAGAATTCAGAATCACTCGCCACAAGTCGTCCCCGTACAGACCGCAGACTAATGGAGCCGTGGAAGCTGCTAATAAGACACTCGAACGGATCATCCGGAAGATGGCCACCCGTGGTCGTGATTGGCCCGAAAAGCTACACTTGGCACTCTGGGGCTACGTAACACTGTCGAACGGCTACGGGAGAAACTCCTTTTGCCTTAACCTACGGGATGGAAGCGGTGTTACCGGTGGAGTTGGAAATCCCGTCATTAAGGGTCCTCTGGAAAACAGTGTCAATGAAGTAGAATGGTTGCGCAGTAGGCATGACGAGTTAGCCACAGCTTGATGAGAGAAGGCTAAAAGCCATGGAACACACCCGAGCCTACCAGAGGCGGATGGCGGAGCGTTTGATAAAAAGGTCAAGGCCGGAGACATCAAAGAGGTTGACTTAGTGTTGAAAGTAAAGCCCCCTACCGAGAGACAACCCCGGGAAAGTGGGAACCCGTTTGGATCGGCCCTTATGTGGTGCGAAGATACTATCGGGAGGAGCCATGAAGCTTGCAGATTCGGGACGGCAATCCCTTTGTCCACCCGGTAAGCGGTGATAAGCTCGGAAGATACTATGTCTAAAAAAAAAAAAAAAAAGTGCAAAAAGAGTAATGCCTGGCTAAATGAAAACCCTAAAAAGGGCGGTCTAGGCAAAAACAAGGCCGCACATAAAAAAAAAAAATCTAGTTCACCGTAATGAACTACGAAGACCTGAGCCCCTTAGCCTTTCTTGTAAAAGGGGAACGTAGGCAGCCATATATGGTTCGGTCTAAACAATAAAAAGGACAATCAAGCTTCCATGAAGTACGTCCTAAATAATAAAGAGCATTCCAGTTTTCATAAAACGGGTCCCAATCAATAAAGACATTTGAATTTCCATGAAATGTGTCTTGATTAATTTCTAAAATAATATTTCTTGTTCATTACAAGTTAAAAACTTCTTGATGAGTTCAAGCACGGTCTACCTCTTAACTCTGCTAACCTGCTACAAAGATCTAAAATACAATAAAATGCCTAAATAAACTAATGTGTTTGCAAAATGGCAATAAGGAAATCCTAAGAAAAGATCTGTCAGTCGTCATTCGCTGAGTCTTCTTTGGTCTTTTTCCCTTTTCCTCGGCCCCGTCGAGTCTTCTTCCTCTTTTTACCTATGATGTCGGTATCCCTCATCCCGACCTCCGGTATCCTCACTGGAGCCTCCACTAAACCTGTGTCAATAAGTGCTCTCTCTATCCGAGCACGAGTCCGCACCTCCTCCCTCTGAGCCTCAGTCAAAGGAGCGACCTCGGACAACCTCTTGTACCGAGCCTCCATATCCCCGACCAAGTCACTCCGATCGGTTATGGCGACTCGCCTTAGCCTCGGTCTCCCTCAAAGTCCCGCCGGAGTCGCGATCGGCCCCAATAAAGCTCGACGTCTCTCCTCCAAGATGACCTGAGTCGCTCCCATCTCCCTCTCATACCAGTCCAAGTAGACAGTGGTCAAGATAGTACTCTTCCTGCTCCTGAAGATAGCCCTGGGTGGGAAAGCAGCATATGTCCAAGTCCTCAAGAAGAAAGAGAAGCTGGCCGGATCCCTCATATCCAATGACACCACCTCCATGGTGCGAATGTCCTCCCAATCACTCAAAGGCTCCTGTAAAGCCCCAAACTGCCTGGATACTAAGCAGGGTATGTAGAAGGATGACCAGCAGAATCTTGGAACCCTCACAAAGATAGGACTCTGAAATGTCCTCCCCGGGTTCGCAACCTCCAATGAGGTATCCACCAACGGATGTCCGAAGTGGATAGCCTGGCCATCATCAGCTCCCAGCTACTCTGGTCCTGTTGCCTAGGTACACCTCTCCGAGAAATCACCCAAGGGCACTGAGTCGGCAAAGCCCCAAGCCTCTCCTGCAACCATAAGGTCAGCACAGCCGGACTCCCGGATCTCATGAAATGGTCTCCCCGAGCCATCCTATCAATCCCATGCAGTGTCTCTCCCAAAACCAGCGGGACAATATCCTTCCCAGCCTTGCAGTCTCTAACCATGTCCACGAGACCGCCATGACAGATCCCCACGGACTCAGCGGTGAACAGAGCAGAAAATGTGCAAAGGATGAATGCGTCCATAGCCACCGTGGTCGCAGTCATATCTGGAGACCCAAACCTGCCCGGGATATCAGAAAGGACAATCCTGTCCGGGGCTACCATCATCCTCTCAGCCTCTCCCAAAGGAATCTGCAGAAAAGATGCAAGCTTTGCCGCCACCGGCGCGTCTCCGATCAGCGGAATAGATATAGCCTCAATCTCGGGACCCCCAATCAAGGCTTGGAAGTCTTCATGCGTCGGGACAATCTCGTTGTAAGAAAAGCAGTAAACATGTCTCCGGACGTCCCAGAACTTTGCTGCGGCTCTCAAAAGGTCCCAATCGGGCGGGAGATCCCTTAAATACCATAAAGACTTGATCTTGAAGGAAGAATCAAGCAGCCCCCTATGAGATTGGAAGTTGTGTCTTACCCAAGATTGAAGATCGGACAGAAAACGGTCTCGTTTCCCCCTTTGCAATCTGACGGGCTTCTCCATTGCAAAATGATCAAAGGTGGTGCTTTTAGGTCCAAAATGTGCTCTGGGAACAATTGGGACAAGTCTAAGTGGAAAATGAAATGAAATGGCCAAGCCTTGCTTTTATTCAGAAAATAACCAGTTCAGACAGAACTGTTGAAATTGTCTATGGCTAAGAACTTATGAGACGAAACTCACAAGGTGAGATGAAACTCACGGGTGTTGTCCTTAGAGTTAATGACACTAACGACGACACTTTTACCAATTCTAGAAAAGCACAAATCAATAGAAATAAATATAATTTGCAGCGGAAATATTAAAGCAATACACAAGAATATAATTTTTATCAAGTTATATAAATATATAACTTGATGGGTGCCTAAAAGGCAAGACCTTTCTATTAATAATATGAATTCAATACAAGGTCGAGGTTGTTCCTTAATGATAAACGAACCCTGATATAAGGAACAACATACACGAATTCTCTCAGTAAATAAACACTCAAAAACCTCACAAAAATATAAAAATCTATATGAAATATTCGAGTGTTGGACAAAGTGTTGCCGACACTGAATGGCAACACTTGAGAGCGTAATTCTACTTTTCTTGTGCGATTTGCGTTTTACGAATTGGATGATCTTCAATGAAGATCCACTTTGCACTATTTATAGGCCACAAAGTCTTGGAGCCTACTCAAATGATCGGCTAACGGTTTGGAGTTTGTTTCCTCCATTTATGCCACTCGCCTCTTTTGTAGGAGACCTAGTCTTCTCTTGCTTCTCTTGCTTGTACCTCTTAGCTTTGGTTGCCTTGTACTCGACTTGTTCTCCCCGTAATAGCCGAATAAAATATCTCTGGCTTGGTCATCAATTAAACAAATAAACACATGTTTATTTGTTAATTTCTTCTCCTCTTCGTGATTAACGCACAGTACATTTACATTGCGATTTTAAGCTCATTTTAAGGTGACTAACTACTGTTATATAAACATTAATTTACCCATTAATATTTGTGAAAAATACGGTAACTAACTTAGTGTCGCCAATTCCAAATGGCAACACTTTTGGCAACACCGGTGGCAACACCGGTTTGCAACACTTGGGATGACATTCATGGCAACACATGATCTTAACATTAACAATCTCCCCATAGTTACCGATTTCTTCACAAAATACCAATGTGATGATCTTTTCAAAAACAGTTAGTCAAACTTAACTAAAACCACAAAATGCCACGAGATTTTGATAGAGGCAACATCAACCTCGTGCAATGTTTTGAAATATTTTTCAATCCAAAACATCAACCATTAAGCAAATGAAGTATCAAAATCTTTACAAAAATCTCCCTTAATACGAAATTTAATAATTAAATAAACTAACTATTAAATTCTAAACAACCAACCAACCATTTAACAAAAACATCCATCATCTTTTGAAGAAAATTCCAAAGATTCGAACCAACCACCATTAAACCGCATTTCCGGCTCCTTCACCTCCCTCATTTTGTCCCACTAGGCCCAGCACCATTCCCGGCTCCATCATCATCATCACGCCTTGGTGGCTTATCTCCCTATTTTGGAAGAAATTAAATCCACCATTTTCATCATGTCGGTGCGCATATCCAACCATCCCCGAATTGCGAGTCAATGTGCTTCACTTGACCATTGAAAAAATTAAGTACCATAGCGGCATCAACCATTACGGGAGCGGTGTTGCCGGAAGTGTTGCCGGTTTCGGGCGACACTTGGGGCGACACCGGTAGCGAGGGCGTGAACGGGAGGAGCATTTGTAACCAAAACCCAAGGTAAATCCTGTGCCTATCACCTTGATAAAGTGTTTGGTAATTCAGTAATAAACAGGCTTTTCGGAGATATTATCACCATTCCAAGGCTTAAGGTTTTGGAACATGAGGACTTGGAAAATAAGGGAAGGAAATATGAAGGAGGAAGTCTTTTTCTTCTTAGCCCATGCGGCAAGGTGAGGAAATACAAGTCTCCCAAAGTTAAATCTTTGTTTCTTGCCTAGTTTGTACAACAAATTAGCTTGCTCAAAAGTGACCGTGTTCTCGTTTGCCGTAGGAAGCCAATTTGTTATACAAATCTTGTGGAGCACGCTAAACAAAGAAGTGAGATGGGTAGACCTAAAGTGATCAGACCAAATGGTGATTCTCCCTCCAGTTAAAAAGGTGGCTAAGGCATTAGGATCATATTCCAAACTCTCATCTTCGACATTAGGGAGGCCGAATGCCTTGTTGATGATCAAGGGATTAAAATCATAGATATTGCCCCTAACAAAGATCTTTCCATAATGAGGGGTATTCCTATCATCAATATTATCCCTAAGATGAGCATAGAAATTCCTAACCACACTTTCAATGTACGATGACACTTTAGTCACCGTAGGCAAAAACATCCTATCCTCCAAAACCGATACACACCTAACTCCTTGAATTGAGTCACATACATATTCTTTTCATTCAGAATTTTCTTCTCAGAATCTTCAACAAACTTATCTAAATTTGTTTCACCATAAAATTCATCCGAAAGAAAAGGACGTTCATAAAATCCAAAAGACTCATAATCTGACTTTGTATCCTGAGAGAGATTAGGAGAGTGTACCTCAGGCCATGAAATAGGAGAATATGAAGGAGAACTTGATTGTGCTTTGGTCTTGGCAGCAGGTGTTGCTTCAGGTGTTGCCATTTCATTGGCAACACTTGGGGCGACACTTGATGAAATTTTCTGTTTCTTCTTCATTTTGGACTGGGCTTCAGCAAGAGTTTCCTCATCTTCCAACCAAGCTTCTTCATCCTCATCCGAAGTTGATGAGGGCTCCTTTGTCTCTTTAAAAGCTGGGTCCGAACCTTCCTCGGACGAAATGTTGAGCGAAGAGCTTGAAGAATCATCCACATTTACCGGATCATCAGCTGTATTAGATGGTATCTTTGACCTGAACAGAGTTTTGATCCTCTCCGATTGACGACGCACTCCACCCCTAAAAGAGCTAGAGGCATCAACTGCCTTTCGTTTCTTGGTCTTCTTCTGAGGGGCGAAGGTGAGCTCTGTGGATGGGGTAGCTTCTGGAAGGTTGATGGGAATTGGAATTTTAGATGGATCATAGACAACAATTTCCAAGGATGGTGAGGTTGTGGGTGTGGCCGAAAGTGTCATTTGGTGAGATTTCCATGGGAGCTGCGACATTTGAGGCGACACTAGAGGAGCTAGAGGCGAAATTTCCATGGGAGACGAAATTTGGGAAGTATTTTTAGGGCTAGCCATGGAAGATTTGAAGAAGAATGAGGAAGACGAAGAAGGAGCAGGGGAAGGGTTTCTTCTTTCCGCCTAGAGAGAGAGAGAGAGAGCATGGTGAGAGAGAGAGGGTTTAGGAGAGGGTTTTAATGAGTGAATAGTGGAGGGAGTTAATTGATTTGACAAGGTCAAATTAATTAAACCTCCAATTATCTCTAAAAATCCCAACAAACTCAAGTGTTATCCGCCATATTTTAAAAAATCCTTTTTTTTTTTTTTTTTTTTTTAATTTTTTTTTTTTTTTAATTTTTAATTTTTTAATAATAACTAAACATAATTTTAGTAATATTCATAAAATTGTGTTTTTCAAAATTCAAAGAGATGAATTTTAAAAAATAGATATTACAAAATTACACTTAGATTGACAAAAATAAAAATTTTTGCTAAAAACCTTTTAAATTTCACAAACTCTAAATATAAGCAAATAGACTTTTGGAAATTTAAAATTTAATTAACAAAAACAAAAACAAGAAAATAAAAAATTAATGTAGCATCTACTAATGTGTTACTAGCAATGTTGCGTGACACACAAGGCAACATTTTTAAATAAAATCCCCTTGATATTTTTTTTTTTTTTTTTTTAACATACATATCTATACTTTCTTAGGCAATTTTTAAGCACACTTTACACTTTCTTTATTTACAAGGAAGCATCGTAGTAGCGAGCTCCGTGCCCCGAGTTTTTTATTAAAGTGTAAAGCTACAATTAGTAAGTTTTATACCTTTCAAGTAGGGTACACTGTAGTAGCGAGCTCCATGCCCCTAATACTTAGTATAAAACACTACATTATATTTCCTTTGGGAATTTCCACAAGCTTTGCCTTTTTCAATATCAACAACAATGTGAGTGACTTTGTCACTTTTTAGCACAAAGGGGTATTTTATAAAAAATGTTAACCTTAAGAATGTACACATACTAGAACAGAAAGGTCAGTAAATGCCCCCCATTTGGGATTAAACAACTATATATATATTTTTTTTTTAAATTTTAAAGATAATGTACAACTCATACAAAGTGTTGCTGACAGTGTTGGTAACACTGACGGCAACACTAACAGATTTATAGAAAACATAGACCAAGAGATTTTTTCAAACTTGAAAATCTCTCATGGTCCAAGGCTTTGGTCAAAATATCAGCAAGTTGATGTTTTGTATCAATATGCTTTATTTGGATCAATTCCTTTTCTACTAAATCTCTTAAAAAATGATGGCGGATATCAATGTGCTTAGTGCGTGAGTGTTGTACAGGGTTTTTGGAAATATTTATAGCACTCAAATTGTCACAATACATGGTCAAGATATTACTATCAAGACCATAGTCATCAAGCATGTGTTTTAACCATATTAGTTGTGAACAACAACTCCTCGTCGCCACATATTCGGATTCGGCGGTCGAGAGAGAAACACGGTTTTGCTTGCGGCGTACCATGACACTAGATTATTACCCAAGAAAAACAACCCCCACTAGTACTCTTTCTGTCATCTATATCCCCTTGCCCAATCGTAGTCACTAAAACCAACGAAGTGGGTATTAGTGTCTTTGGTGAACCAGATTCCCAATTCACTTGTCCCAGACACATACTTGATGATTTTCTTGACCGCATTTAGGTGAGAAATTTTAGGAGCAGATTGATATCTAGCACAAACACCTACGCCGAACATTATATCGGGACGATTGGCAAGTAAGATAAAGAAGACTACCTATCATGGATCTATACAGAGTTGGATCAACATCCTCCCCTGCCTGATCTTTGGTTACCTTAAGAGATGATCCCATAGGTATTTTAGAGCTCTTGGCACTCTCCAATCCAAATCTTTTCACCAGACTCTTAGCATACTTGCTCTGAGTGATGAAGATTCCATCATTCGATTGTTTCACCCGCAATCCTAGGAAATAATTAAGTTCTCCTATCATGCTCATCTCAAATGTAGATGTCATAGCTTCCACAAAATTTTGTAAACATGTTTTAGATGTGGAACCATAAACTATGTCATCAACATAGATTTGAGCAATGACAATCTCTTTATTTTCCCTAAGAATAAATAATGTCCTATCGGCTTCTCCTCTAACAAATCCATATTCAAGAAGGAAGCTTGTTAGACGCCCATACCATGCACGAGGAGCTTGTTTTAAGCCATATAAGGCCTTATCAAGTCTGTATACATGGTCTGGGTGGAATGGGTCTTCAAACCCTTTGGGTTGCTCAACATAGATCTCTTTATCTAAGTACCCATTCAAGAAAGCCGCTTTGACATCCATTTGGTGCAATGTGATTTTGAGATAACAAGCTATAGCAAGAAGAAGTCTTATTGACTCAATTCTAGCCACAGTGTGCAAAGGTCTCGTCAAAGTCGATTCCTTCCACTTGTGTATAGCCTTGAGCCACAAGACGAGCTTTATTACGAACAATATTACCCAATTCATCGATTTGTTTTTGTAAATCCATTTAGTTCCAATAATGTTAGTATTTAAAGGACGTGGAACTAAACACCAAACCTCATTACGGGTAAATTGTTCAAGCTCTTCTTGCATAGCTTGAATCAGAATTTATCATTTAAGGCCTCAATCACATTTTTGGTTCAACAGAGGAAACGAAACAGGAGTGTTTTACCCGAGAGTATGTGGAGGACATACACACATACCTAACCATATCTCTGTAATCAAGCGGCTCCTTGTTCCTTGTTCTAACCCCTTCATTAACATCACCAATTACTTGAGTAATGGGATGATAATTTCTAATTCGAGTGGGGATCTCTCCGCCTTGATGGTACACCAATCCATCTTCTCCTTCGAGTCACTACTCTCGAGAATTTCCAGCCATTTGTTCGTTTCTCTGTGTTGCCTCGGGTGTTGCCATTTCGGGCGACACTTGGAGCAACACTTGAATACGTGGCTGCAATGGCCGAATCGGTCTGTTCCGGCCCTTTGTTCGACTTCTTCTAGAAGAGTCGAGGTATATCATCATTTGGTTCTCTGTGACACTCAAGTAATCGTTAAATTCAATATTTACCGATTCTTGAATCACTTTAACCTCAAATTATAGACACGATAAGCATGATTGTTTTGAGAGTAGCCAAGAAAGATGGCTTTGTCACTCTTAGAATCAAGTTTTCCTAAGTATTCCGGTCATTTAAAATGTAGCACAAACACCCAAACACATGAAAATAGTGAACCGTAGGTTTCTTTCCATTTAAAATCTCATAGGGTGTCATAGTTGTACCGGGTCTTAAGAAAACTCTATTTGTAGTGTGACAAAGCTGTGTTTAATGCTTCGGCCCAAAAACCTTTAGAAATATTTCTAGCAATTAGCATAACACGAGCCATTTCCATTAAAGTCCTATTTTTCCTTTCAAAGAACACCATTTTGTTGTGGTGTTTTGGGTGCTGAAAACTCATGGTGTATCCCCTTTTTACTACAAAAAGTAGAAAAGGAGATGTTTTCAAATTCTCTACCATGATCCGATCTTATTCGAAAAATAGGAGAACAAAACATGTTTTTGATTTTAGAGACTAAGTGAGTAAATTTATCAAAAGTTTCGAGATTTTTCTCTTAAGAAATACACCCATGTACACCTAGAAAAATCATCAACTATCACATAAACATACTTCTTACCTCCCAAGCTTTCTACCTCAATAGGACCCATCAAGTCCATATGTAGAAGCCGAAAACAATGTGTTGTTCTGAGTGTTGCTCATTGTGTTGTTCAACACCTGTGAGCAACACGAGTTTGCTTACCCTTTTGACAGTCACCACACATCACGGTGTTTTTGAGGTCTAGTTTAGGAACACCTTTGACGGCATTATGTTTGATAATCTTCTCAAGATTCCTATAATGAGAATGACCTAACTTTTGATGCCATAACCTAATATCATCAAGTTTTGTCAAATTGCACACTGATTTATTACCAACCAGATAGCAATTATCACTTGATCTTATTCCAGTCATGACACAAAAGTTAGTGTTATCAAACACTTCACAGGTATTTTTATTGAATTTTACCTCCAAATTGTCATCACATAGTTGGCTAATGCTAATTAAATTAGCAAGTAAACCATCTACGTGCAAGACATTTTTCAAAGGAGGAAAACCAACAATATCAGATGTTCCTTTACCAACTATTTCACTCTTGCCTCCACCACCATAAGTCACAGAGCCTCCTTGAATAGGTTGGTACTCTGTTAGGAATGATTTTGTACCAGTCATATGACGTGAACAACCACTATCAAAGTACCAAGTTCCTGCAATGTTAGTCCTTAAGGCTTGTATAAACAACATAGCATTTCAGTTTTCCTTGGGTAACCAACCCTTTTTTGAAAATCTGTATTTGTTCACCAGTGTTGCCATAAGTGTTGCCCGAGAAACCGGCGACACTTGAGGCGACACTTGAAGACTGGACATTTTCTTTTGTAGGAAAATGCAATGCAGTTTTAAATGTCCAGATTTGTGACGGTATCCACACTCATTGGATTGATCGGAGGAATCACTAGGAGTGCTACCCTTTTCCTTGACACGCTCTTTTACAAAACAATTTTTAGTTTCAACATCAAACAAGGAAGAGGTAATACTTTCAAGTGATTCTTGGAACCCAAGACCGACTTTCGAGGCTTACTCAATTTGAGTATTTCATCCAATTTGGATGAACTCGTGTTGAGTTTTTGAAGGTGGATTCGGCTAGGTTGAGTTTGGCCTTGATTTTATAAAGATCCAATTCTCTCCTCTGAGTTGAGCTTCTAGCCGAGTCAAGGAGTTCTTAAGATCTGATTTTCCTTTTTCAAGAAAACCACCATCTTATTCTCCTTTTTCCATTCCACGAGGAGAGCTTTATAGAGGTTTTTAATTCACAAATAAGTTCATCTTTATCAAGATCATCCTCTATAATCTCTTGAATTTAAATCAGTTGAACCATGCAAATTAAGATCATTTAAAGAATCATACCTGTGAGTGTTGTGCCAAGTGTTGCCAATTCCTGGACGACACTTGGGGCAACACTTCTGAAGAAGTCACCAATGTTGTGTCAAGTGTTGTCAAATGCATGTAACGACACTTGAAGTAACACTCTCGGTCGAAGGTAGCTCCTCTACCGTGGCCATCATGACTACTTGCTCGTCTGTTCTTCTTTCTCCATTCCTTCCTCCTCTCCATCACTAAGAGATACCCACAAGTTTTTGCCCGCCTTTCTCAAGGTGTTAGCACATTCATTGGCATAGTGACCCCAACCGGAACAAGCATGACATTGAATAGATTCAATGTACTTAGGATCGGACCGGATCTTTTCCGAGGATGCATGCCTTGGTGGGATATCCTTTTGATTTGGAGGAGGACTCCTCCTTGGCACAGAAAACTAGAGGTTTTGGCCGTTTGGTCCTTAGCCTTTACTGCACTTTGTTAAATTTTCTAACCATGGAATTATATCTCTTTGCAAGTAAAGCTACACTAGTATTTTCATCTAACTCCTCAAAGACTTCATCTTCATCGTCCACACATGTGTCCGAAGATTCGACTTTTAAGGCAATATTCTTGCCTTTAGAAGCCTCCGTTTGTTCATTGAGATTCAACTCAAAGTTTTTCAAAATACTCATTAAGGAGTTGATGTCCATTGTTGAAAGATTATGGGCCTCTTCAATTTGAAACTTTAATATTAAAACGTTCGAGAAGAGTACGAATAGCTTTTGAAACAAGTTGTTTATTTGTAAAAGGCTCCCCTAATACTTGACAAGCATTTGAAATATCAATCAACTTTTCAAAATAAGACGAGATGTCTTCGTTTTCACCCATTCTTAATCTTTCAAAACTACTAGTGAGACCTCTAAGCTTTGTTTCTCGGACACTGCCATCTCCTTCACAAAATCTTTGTAAAGTATCCCAAGCATCTTTTGCAGAGGGACTATTTTGAATGAGTTTGAACATATGCATGTCAACCCGTTCATGTAGATGGCATTCGGTGCCTTTTCATTGAAACTAGCAAGATTATTCTCTTCAATTGTCCACTCGAATTCAGGTTTGACTTGAACGTCACCATCGTCATCCGGAGGAAGCATTGGAACAGAATAACCATTTAAAATAGATCGCCAAGCCCGAAGATCAATTGATTTGATATGCGAGCGTAGGCGAATCTTCCAATAAGCATAATTAGATCCGTCTAAAACCGGTAATCTCTTTTAATTAGGGTTTGCAGGATCATAAGCCATGACAAAAGGATCTAAACACTTAGTATATCAAGTGCTAGGCTCGATACCAATTGAAATTGTCTATGGCTAAGAACTTATGAGACGAAACTCACAAGGTGAGATGAAACTCACGGGTGTTGTCCTTAGAGTTAATGACACTAACGACGACACTTTCACCAATTCTAGAAAAGCACAAATCAATAGAAATAAATATAATTTGCAGCGGAAATATTAAAGCAATACACAAGAATATAATTTTTATCAAGTTATATAAATATATAACTTGATGGGTGCCTAAAAGGCAAGACCTTTCTATTAATAATATGAATTCAATACAAGGTCGAGGTTGTTCCTTAATGATAAACGAACCACGATATAAGGAACAACATACACGAATTCTCTCGGTAAATAAACACTCAAAAACCTCACAAAAATATAAAAATCTATATGAAATATTCGAGTGTTGGACAAAGTGTTGCCGACCTTGAATGGCAACACTTGAGAGCGAGAATTCTACTTTTCTTGTGCATTTGCGTTTTACAATTGGATGATCTTCAATGAAGATCCACTGCACTATTTATAGGCCACAAAGTCTTGGAGCCTACTCGAAATGATCGCTAACAGTTTGGAGTTTGTTTCCTCCATTTATGCCACTCGCCTCTTTTGTAGGAGACCTAGTCTTCTCTTGCTTCTCTTGCTTGTACCTCTTAGCTTTGGTTGCCTTGTACTACGACTTGTTCTCCCCGTAATAGCTGAATAAAATATCTCTGGCTTGGTCATCAATTAAACAAATAAACACATGTTTATTTGTTAATTTCTTCTCCTCTTCGTGATTAACGCACAAATTTGTTTACGTTGCTGATTTTAAGCTCATTTTAAGGTGACTAACTACTGTTATATAAACATTAATTTACCCATTAATATTTGTGAAAAATACAGTAACTAACTTAGTGTCGCCAATTCCAAATGGCAACACTTTTGGCAACACCAGTGGCAACACTGGTTTGCAACACTTGGGATGACATTCATGGCAACACATGATCTTAACATTAACAACTGTGAGCCGCACGGCCCTATTTACCCTCAGGACCTGTCCGCACGGCTACATTAGCCCTCTGCAGAAAAAAAAAAATCTGCAGCAACCAAAGTTGCTGCCCAAGGGAGTTTTCACCCCACTTTTTCAACCAAAACCTGTACAAAAACATGTCCAAAAGCCATTCAAGCATTTATATACCATTATAAATCATTCTGGCCCAGTTTCAGCCCCAATTCCAAGCAAAAAAAGTTGCCCCAAGGCTCAGATAATATGCAAATTGAAAAAGCATAAATTAGAAAAGCAAATAAAACATAAGTACAATGTCTTCGCCCCATCGGCGCCAAAATAAAGCAAAAAAATAAACAAAGTGTGCATAAAAATTGTTCATTGTTTGTTTTTGTTCCTAAATCTACTCTAGAGACCTCCTAGGCCTCCGATTCTTCCTCATCCTCATCACTACTCAGCTCATAGATGCTAGCTTCCCTCATCAAGTCCTCCTGGTCGCTCACATCAGATAGATGGACATTATCGTGCCCGTACTCAGCCAGCTGCTCCAGAATGTCAGCGTTGGGTCCCCGCCCCCGAGGCATGGCACTGGAAGAGTACTCCGAGGCTGATGAAGAGGATGTTGTGCCCCCGACGTGCCTCCTTTTGCGCACTGGCTCCTGCACGCTTGTTGCCGCTTTGGTAGCGCAGGCCAGCTTCTTGACAAGGGATCGGCACACGTCCTTCCAGCCCCTATTCTGCCTGACCAGTCTGTCATAGGTGCGAGCTGGAACCTGAGAAAATAAGAGAAAAATCTCAGAAAATCTCAGAAAATTGCAAAAAGCAGAAAAATCTGAAAGCTGAAAAGGGAAAGACCCTAAAAGTATACTTACAGTCTTTGTCGGGAGGGGGTATCTTGGGGCTCCCTAGTGTCGGGGACGAGGATCCTCATCCTCCTCGGAACTCCATGGACCATGTAGGACAGGATGCGCGGGGAGGGATCGGCGGGTCGGTAGGCTCATCCTCCCCATATCCACGAGTGACCGCCCGGCTTCGCTAGCTTACGTGGCGTCCTCGGCGCTGCTCCACAAACACGGCGTAGGGGTGTCCATGTCAAAGTACTCCTCGGCGGCCACGCCTGCCTGGTACCTAGCAATCTCATCCTGCGGCCAATCCACAGGCTGCGGCATCCGTCTTTGGAGGATCTGAGGAGTAATGGCGTCAAATGGAGGGACATGGCCATCGCCTCGAAAGCGGTCCCCAGTAAATGACATCACATGTCGGCCCGGTGAGCCATCTCCTCGCCTAGTCGCCTCAATGGCATCTCCCGACAAAATCTCCGGATACCTGCCCCAAGGGTAGAAGTCCACTCCATCGTGCCCATCCCTGTTGATGACCGGCCTCACCATCTTGTAGTCGAAGGTAATCTGGGTCTTTCCCGTGAACTTATCTCTCGCATCCCCCCTCCAGCGGATCATAGCAGGGAAGATGGTGATATCGCTCTGTTGGTTCCAAGGGAAGAACCCGATCACCTCGCAGAACCAGGCCTGCATGTTCAAAACATCAAAAAGGTCATTCTCTCTCTCATAAAAGTCTCAAGACAGAAAAGAGAAAAGAGAAAAGAAAGGAGACTACCTCAAGGGCAAATGAGAAGCAGTCCATGGAAGCAGCTTTGTTCCGGCTGTACATGTCCAAGGAGAAAAACAGCTCCGCCAATCCGGCCTCTCCCCAAGAGACCGTCCCTATCCCATCCACATCCTCCAGAGAGTCGAGGAGGCAAGTCATGGCCAGCGTCCCAAAATTAGCAAAAATGGTGACCGATAGCATCAACCACACGAAAGCTCTAGCCAGCTGTTGGGCGGTCAAATCATTAGCAGCAAAGTTCTGCATGCAGTTCTGGACTGCCACCTCGACATTCCGCGTCTCCATACCCAACCCCTTGGGAATCAATTCAAACCCAACCAAAGCCTGGAACTCCTCAGCTGTAATGTGGTCTCTCCAAGTCACGGGCCTCCCGGTGAACTGTAGGCCAGTAATAGCTGTAAAATCGGCAGGAGTCACTGTAAGCTCTCCCCAGCTCAGGTGAAAGCTATGTGCTTGTCCCACGGAACTCGAAGGGCCTGGACCAAGCCCTTGCTCTTAGAGGTGATGTGAACACCCCTGCCGATAGCCTCGACGAACGAATCCAGGCCGGTAGCCCTCACCAAATCCTTGGGGTTCACCCCATTCTTCTCGAAATCCGGCATCCTCTGCCAAAGCTTGACTGCAATCTCTGATGGTCCTCTAGACTTGTTCTCCTGTAGACAAGCACAAACGAAAAGAAGTGTGTCAGTCCTTCATCATTTTTAAAGGCATGCATATATTCACAAAAGTGCACATATTTTTCAAAAGAAAAGCATTCACAAAAGTTTTTCTAGCATCATTTGCGTCAAAAAAGCGTCTTTCATCCCTTGAAACGTGTCATGTCAAGTCCCATTGCTTTCCTAAAGCACAAAATCACAATTTTCACAATTCTTTGCACATAAGCATTATTCTTTCAAAAATGGCATGCATGAATCCTTTTTATCTTCCAAAATCATGTTTTCTCAAAATTTTGACCTAGTTCTAGCACATGCAAGAACTCCGTCTCACTTTAGGCAATTTTTTCATTCTTACTTTATTTGCGAGAAAAAAGTGGGTCATTCCCATTATTTTTGTCAAACAAATTGCACATTGCATATTCTTAGCCTCATAGGTTATTCATCAATATCTCAAAATCATTCAAAAATCCTAGGAAAATCCTAGAAAATTCCTAAATTCAGGTCAAGCCCTAAGTCATTCAAAATTCAATCAAAATCGACGGAATTGAGCAAATTGAGAATGCTTACCCCAACCGGACGCGGGTTCGTTGATTTATGCTCTCTTCTCCCCGGGTAAAGCTCCGACGGAGGCGTAAGAAAGTCATACTTTCTTTCCGTTCGCACGAGCTCCTTTCTCCTCCTCCGAGCGGCCGCCGAGATGTTTCTTCTTGCTTGCCTCGGTATAGGATTACCCTCCGGATCCATCTCAAATCAAGGGAAGCAAGGGGATTGAAAGAATATTCGAAATTTCTCTCCCTCTTCTCTCTCTCTGCGTTCTTGGGCAGCAACACAATGCCAATGGCCCGTTCAAATCTGATTTTAAATAATCTGGAAAAATCAGGCTTCTAGCCGGGCGGCCTCATTCGCTCTGAGCAGAAAATTACAATCCTGCCCCTGGACCTTCCACTTGGGCATGCCATTTCCGTTATCTTTTAACCAAGATAACATCTTTTTCAAAAGATATCCCTTATCTCTTAAGCAATTAAGCTTTCTTCCCAGTCGCCTCCGTTAATTCCGTTATAACGGGATAATGCTAGGTGACAACCTCCGAATTGTCAAAACTCTAAACTGAGCTTACCTCTATCCCGAATAGTGACGTATGCTCAAGTTCCTCTAAACTTAAGCTACCTCTATCCCGAATAGCGACGTATGCTAAGCTACCTCTATCCCGAATAGTGACGTATGCTCAAGTTCCTCTAAACTTAAGCTACCTCTATCCCGAATAGTGACGTATGCTCAAGTTCCTCTTAACTTAAGATACCTCTATCACGAATAGTGAAGTATACTTAAGTTCTTCTAGCTTTAGCTACCTCTATCTCTGTCAAAAAGAGATAGCGCCGTAAGCTCTAGTCTTCGTTATTTCCGTCATAAAGAAATAACGTCATCCAGCTTTAGCTACCTCTATCCCAGATAGTGACGTACGCTCAAGTTTCTCTCAACTTTAGCTACCTCTATCTCCTTGATAGTGACGTAAGCTCTAGTTTCCTCAGGTGACAACCTCCATTAATTGTCAAAACCCTCAAGGATCCTAGACATCGTTCCTAACTATCTAGTGATGCTCGAACTACGATCAAGGCTTGATTCCTCCGGGATACGTAGGTAGCCTTTTATAAAAGGTCCAGCCATCCGACCACTTTGGTCACCTTGTTCCTCCGTCACTCCTCAGTGATGAAGTAGTCTCTCATAAGAGACTTTGTTATCCGACCACCTCGGTCACTTCAAGCATATCCCCAGTAGGATCAATTGCTTGACCTCCTAGGTCATTTTCTCATCTATTTCCCCAGCAAGAGACCAGTTTCTCTTCTCCATTCCCCAGCGGATCTATTCTGAACTACGGCCTGGCTTGATTCCTCCGGGATACGTAGGTAGCCTTTCATAAGAGGTTCAGCCACTCGACCACCTCGGTCTCTCAATCCGTCTCGGCATTCGCCAGATCAGATCCTTTTCTATCGACAACCCCACTCGCCTTGCAAGTGACGTTGCCGAGGGGCTTCTGTAAGTACCCAAATCTGGCTCATGCCTTCCGGTTAAATTTCCCGACAATTTCGGTAAGTTTTCCGGTAATTCCCCAGACCTTCCTAGTGTTCCGGAAACATTCCGGAACTGTTTTTAATTAATTTAGGGCTGAAGGGGATCCTTCCTAATTAAGAAACACGTTTTTCTTAATTAGGAGGAAAGGTTCTAGAATTTGCCACCTTGCATGGTTCTAGAATGCTGAGTCATTGTGGATAATGCCGCACGGCTGCATTAGCTCGCTGCCCTTAGCCGCACGGCTTCATTAGCCTTATCCAGACTGCCTATAAATAGAGCCCTCCTCTACCCATTTTACACACAACAATTTTCAAACAACACACACAAAAATCATAATACTCCCATATTACGAAGAAATACTCCCCAGAGGCTGTTGAAGATCCAAGAAGGTGAAGAAGAAGGCCAAGAAGCTCCCTCCCTCCTCCTTGAAGATCCAAGAGCAACCTCTCCTCCTAGCTCCGCCCGAAGAAGAAGGAAGCCATTGGTAACCTCGCACGCCCTAACCTCGCATCCTAAGTGCTTTATAAATTGCTCATTGCATTATCTTTATATTGCTTGGGACTTGGTAGATTAAAGATCATATCTTTATATTCCCCCTTCCCCTTTTGCATGCATTAGACATCATTTGTCATAAAAATGTAGTCTTTTCCCATAAAGGTGCATCCTTTGCACCTAAAACCCCCATTTTCCAATAAAAATGTCATCTTTATGCATCCTTTGCATATAAAAATCAAATCTTTTCAATCAAAATGCATCCTTTGCATCCAAAATCCTTTTTCCAAGCATCATTTGCTTTAAAGACCATGTCTTTACCATAAACTAGCATCATATGCTTTTCAAAATGCAATCTTTATGCATCATTTGCATAATGAATGCCAATTTCTTCAAAAATGCATCATTTGCATAAAAATCGTATCTTTATGCATCATTTGCAATAAAGATCATTTCTTTAAAACAAATGCATCATTTGCAATCTAAAAATGTCATCTTTTCATTAAAGTGTCATTTTTACATACATTTCCCCCATTCCCCATTAGCAAACCTAGGAACGGACCGGTGTAAAAGATCCGATCTTTACATCGTTCCTTCCATAAAGGTTTCATAATCTCTTTAGAAAGGGACACCTTCGAACCCTATATCTCCGATTATCATTTAAGATGAGTATGAAGCATCTATACAAGCTCGACCATCTTAAGGTGTAGGATTGATGGGCTAAGTACCCTCCTTTTCTAAAGAACCTCATCTTTGACCATAAAGAGAGTCATTCTCTCGATCACGCAAGTCCCAAGGTCTAAAAAAATGCGATGATCACAAGTCCAAGATGAGGACGGGATCCTAATCCCGAATACATAAAATCCAAGAAATCCCGAGCGACAACCAACAAATGGTTTGTACGTCCGGAAGACGACTTGGGACATTCCCTCCTTATTTTCAAACACATGCACACAAGAAAGCACGCAAGCAAGCACGATTAATGAAATCTTGGGAGACTTGCTCCGGCAAGGCATCTTGGGTGAACGCCAAACGTTCTTCCCAAGGGGTAACTTAACCTCCGAACCCATAAAACCTTTTTTTCAAAGTTTTGAGGTAATCAAAATGGCGTGGCGACTCCGTTTTTCAAATTAAACCGGATGTCTTCAAACTCGCGTGAATTTCCAAAATACACAGAAATTTGGGGCACACATTCACAGTGTGGGAGAAGACATGGCACTTACTTGCCGATGATATTGAGGACAAATATCAGAAAATGCACGACAAACCTGGTATTTGAATTAATATTTAATTTATTGATTTTGCATATTATTTAGATTAGTTTTAATACTCCCTTTGTTCCATAATGTTTTCGATTATGGTTATATTTCTTTTTAATAATCCGTCTGTCCTATAATGTTTTTTTACCTATAATTTAGAATAATTTTAATACTCTCTCTGTCCCATAATGCTTTTTCTTATGATTATATTTCTTTTTAATACTCCATCTGTCCCATATTGTTTTTAAGCTATAATTTAGATTAGTTTTAATACTCTCTCTGTCCCATAATATTTTTGGGTATGATTATATTTCTTTTTAATACTCTCTCTGTCCTATCATATTTTTTTGAGTTATAATTTAGATTAGTTTTAACTCCCATTGTCCCAAAATTAATTGAAGAAAAACATAAATCACTAATCAAATTATAGCTTCAAGGAAATATAAATCCATGTATAGCTTCAAAGTAAACATACGGAACATCAACAAAATCATAACATAATATCATAAATCACTTATCTATATCTATTAACTCCTTAGTAACTATATTTATAAAGTAATTTTAGTATATTAATTTTTACTTATAATTGGCATAATTTTACTTATATATTTAAATTATTTTGTATAACTGCAGGACATAAGCTTCGTGAGGAACAAATCAAGAATATTGCTTTGGTGGAGATAGAAAAGTTCTTTGAAAACAGAATAGTAGCCGCCTTGATAAATTTGGGGACATGCCTAAACCATTATACGGTGACATTGAAGATGTTGAAAATATGCTTATTTTAGAGGAGACATCTTATGATATTGATGAGATGAAAGCCGAGCATTCCAAAGGTTATTTCCACAACCGATGGCCGAGCAAAAGGGTGTTTACGATAAAATTATTTCCCATTTGTTGATAGGGGAGATGGTGGTGTATTTTTCTTATATGGTTATAGAGGTACCGGTAAAATATTCTTATGGAGGACTTTGTGTTACGCCTTAAGAAGCTGTGGGGAAATTGTTCTTCCGTAGCTTCTAGTGAAATTGCTTCTTCGCTACTTCCTAAGGGTAGGACCGCACATTCAAGGTTTGGCATCCCTATACAGTCGATGAGAGTTCTACTTGCGGTAAATTAAGGCACAGTACAGATGAGACAGACTTCTACAAAAACAAAGCTAATTATTTGGGATGAAGCTCCAATGGCGCATAGACATTGTTTTGAGGCCGTCGATCGTAGTTTACGGGATGTCTTACGTTCAACAAATGGCGATGCTGCGAAAAGCCGTTTGGTGGTGTGGTTGTTGTACTTGAGGTGACTTTAGGCGATTCTACCGATTGTTCCTAAAGGTAACAGGCATGATATTGTTCATGCCTCAATTTGTTCGTCTTATCTTTGGAGTTATTGTGAGGTACTAAGGTTGACTCAAAACATGAGATTGCAGGTAATCATTATTTATTCATTATTAATGTGGTTACGTGTTCTTGAGTCGTTATAATTAATTAAATTGCATCAAACTTAATGTAGGTTGGTTCTTCTGATCGGGCCGAGGAGATAAGAGACTTTGCTCAATGGATATTATCGGTTGGAGACGGTGTTGCTGGGGAAGATAATGACGGAGAGGTTGATATTAGTTTGCCCCAGGAAATATTGGTTCGAGATTCTTCAAATCCTATTCCAAAAATCGTTGAATGCATATATCCTGACTTATTACGAAACAAGGATGTCGAAGGATTTTTCCATAGTCGAGCTGTCCTTGCTCCAACTAACGATACGGTTGATAGTATTAATGATTATGTTATGTCACTATTTCCTGGAGAGGAGAAGATATACTTGAGTTCTGATGCGATATGTGTAGAAGAGGAGGATGACACGGGGAATGAAGATGTTTTCTCACCAGAATTTATAAATATGATCAAATGTTCAGGATTGCCGAACCATATTCTTAAGCTGAAGGTTGTGTGACGATATGGGAAAAAATTCGGCTTTCTTGCGTTTCTTTGAAAAACCAAATAAAACCCGGAAAAAACGGAGTCGCCACGCCATTTTAATTTTGAAGGGCCAAAACTTTGAAAAAATCCCGAGATCAGAGATTTAGGTTCGGAGGTCATGTTACGCGTCGGGAAGGACGTTAGTGTGCACCCGACGTGCCTCGTAAAAACGAGTCTTCCAAGCTGAAAATCATTTGTGTGTGTGTGTGTGTGTGTGTTTTGGCCAAAATAAGTTGAAACTGGAAAAAGTAAAAATTGGGATGTCTTTTTAAGACTTTAAACTGATCCCATGATTTTTGGAGAATTTTTGGTTTGAGATTTGGTACTCAAAAACCTTTGAAGTTGAGAAGTCACTTCTGCCAGAAGAAAATGGCAGCAGACACCTGATTTTGAAATGGATTCAAGGGTCCTAAAACTTCATAATCTGGATGAACTCAGAGAATGAAAGTTTCTCTAGACTCCTTGAATAAACTTTGTGTGAAAGAAATTTCCATTTTGGAGAAGATTTGAGGGGTCAAAACCTTCTGGAAACCTCAGATATGAGATCTGGATTCCCAGAAACTGATGAACTAGCCTCTGAAAGAAAAATTGAAAAGAGGAGTTTTACTCACCCAAAAAATAAGGTAAAAAGATGTCTGGAAAGCTCTGGATGTTGGCTACAAAAAGTGTTTTGTAGTCAACACCAAATTCCAAGTTCATCTGTGTCCAAAAATTAAGACCATGGACTGAGGTCTGAGAAATTTGCTACTGGACAGCAACTTCTCAAGAAAGAAAATATGATTTAAAGGGGGGTTTTGCATCCATGCTTGTCCCCATTTCCCTAGGTTTTGGTTAGTGATCACTAGACATTTTAGTGGTGAATCAACTATACCAAACCATCCTTGGGGTACATTAGGACTAAGCATTTCATTTGCTTGGGGAGGGGGATTTTACCCTTTGAAATCAAGATTTAGTGCTTGAAAATGGTTTTTTAGGGTTTTGAAAGTGCATTTTTGCAAGTAAGAGAGAAAAGCTTTGAAAATAATGTTGATCTTTGTAGAAGATCATCCATGGAGATGGTCTTCCATGGTGATCTTCTTAGATCTAGAGAAAAAAGATGAAAGAACTACATTTTGTAGTTTGAAGATACATGCATGGATGAGATTTAGGGTTAGGAAGAGGAGGGTTTACCAATCTTCCTTGTGTTCTTGAGTGTTTGGCTTGAGTGTATGAGTGTTTAAGGCTTGAATATGAGAGTGAATGGATGAGTATGAGTTGGAAAAGATTGGAGAGAAAAAGGTGACAATTCTTGAGAATTCTCACTGTTTTCTCTCTATATTTCGCCAGAGGTTCGTTGCATTTGTGTTCTTCCTTCTTATTTTTGTGACTGGAGGGCTCAATTTATAGCCCTCCTGAAAATACAAACATGTCCGCGCGGATGGATCCAAATAAGGCGTGCACCGTTCATTAATTGTCAGCTTCAGTGCTTTGGACACAAGGAATAATCTTTTTCAAAATTCAAATTGACCACCTGATTATGTTTCCAAAGATTGCTATATTTGGTTTTCTTCATTTGTTTTTCTTTTTAAGATTCTTTTTAAGGTTTAACCTTAAATAACAATGCCCATTTTACCCTCACTTTGTTAGAAATGTTAGGATAGTTAGGAATTGTTAGAAATGTTATAACTTCCGTTAATTTTCTAACGAAAATTCTAACAAGCTCAAATTGGAGCACTTACAGAGCCCCTCGGCGACGGCGCTTTCAAGGAAGCGGGGTCGCCGATAAGAGTAAGGCTCCATATTTGGCAGATGATCGAGCGATCGGGTGGCCAACCTAGCGATAGCTACCTACGTATCCCAAAGGGAATCAAGCCTAAGCCGTAGTTCGGGTCTGACCGGGAGATGATGGCGTTTTAGGTGCCTCGAACTCCGATGAGCGAGTTCTGCGCCGGTTACCGGGAAGGAACTCTGCTGGGATAAGAGATGACCATTTTTGGTCTCGATGGCTATCCGCCCGCTGGGATAGGAATGACCATTTTCGGTCTCTCGGGGATGATTGCGATTTATCGCTTTCTAGCGATAGCGTCTTAGGTGCCTCAATCCTTGAAGATGGCGTTAGGTGCCTCGAACCTTGAAGATGGCTTTTTAGGTGCCTCTGACCTTGATGATGATGGCTTTTAGCGCGCCTGACCTTAATGATGATGGCTTTTTAGGCGCCTCGGACCTTGATGATGATGGCTTTTTAGGCGCCTGACCTTAATTTGAAATGGCCTTTCGGTGGACTTTGTCTCGCCGCCGAAGGAGAGGGTGACCGTTTTGGTCGAGGGCTGGACCTAATGATAGGCTACCTACGTATCCCTAAAGGGAATCAAGCCCTTTCGTAGTTCGAGTACTACTCGAGATTCCGCCGGCTTTGGGATTCCGTTAACTTTGCCGGGGATTTCGTTAGCCTTTGCCGGGGAAAATCGACGTGATTCGTCTGGGAAATCGGTCTTACGTTTGATCGCCGTTGGATGATTTTGATGAAAGATACGGGATCCGTTATCTTTCTCGGGAGATCGGCCTTACGTTTGATCATCGGGGAAAATTTTGATGAAAGATACGGATCCGTTAACTTTCTCGGGAGATCGGTCTTACGCTTTACGCCGGGTTGCATTTTGATGAAAGATACGGGATCCGTTATCTTTCTCGATCTTAATAAGCCAGATCGCCGGTGAAAGATACATGGGATCTCGTTATCTTTCTCGAGGCACTCGTCTTACGTTTGATCGCCGCAATTTTGATGAAAGATACGGGATCTCGTTATCTTTCTCGAGGCACTCGGCCTTACGTTTATCGCCGGGGTAATTTTGATGAAAGATACGGATCTCGTTATCTTTCTCGAGGCACTTGGCCTTACGCTTGACTCGCCGGGGTAATTTTGATGAAAGATACGGATCTCGTTATCTTTCTCGAGGCACTCGGCCTTACGTTTCGATCGCCGGGGTAATTTTGATGAAAGATACGGGATCTCGTTATCTTTCTCGTGGCACTCGGCCTTACGTTTGATCGCCGGGTAATTTTGATGAAAGATACGGATCCGTTATCTTTCTCTGTCACTTGGCCTTACGTTTCGATCGCCGGGTAATTTTGATGAAAGATACGGATCTCGTTATCTTTCTCGTGGCACTCGGTCTTACGTTCGACCGCCGGGTAATTTTTGATGAAAGATACGGATCCGTTATCTTTCTCAGTCACTCGGCCTTACGTTTTACCGCCGGAAGATTTTGATGAAAGATACGGGATCTCGTTATCTTTCTCTGGGCACTGGTCTTACGTTTCGATCGCCGGGACAATTTTGATGAAAGATACTGGATCTCGTTATCTTTCTCGGGGCACTTGGCCTTACGTTTGACCGCCGGACATTTTGATGAAAGATACGGGATCTCGTTATCTTTCTCGTCACCTTGGCCTTACGTTTGATCGCCGGACATTTTGATGAAAGATACGGATCTCGTTATCTTTCTCGGGCACTCCTGGCCTTACGCTTGATCACGGGGATAATTTTGATGAAAGATACGGATCTCGTTATCTTTCTCGGCACTCGGTCTTACGTTTACCGCCGGGGACATTTTGATGAAAGATACGGGATCTCGTTATCTTTCTCTGGCACTCGGTCTTACGTTCGATCGCCGGACATTTTGAAAGATACGGATCTCGTTATCTTTCTCTCGTGTCACTCCCTGCCTTACGCTTGACGTTCGACCCGGGAAGATTTTGATGAAAGATACGGATCTCGTTATCTTTCTCGTCGGGCACTCGGTCTTACGTTTGACCGTCGGTAGCATTTTTGATGAAAGATACGGGATCCGTTATCTTTCTCAAGGTCACTTGGTCTTACGCTTGAGAGGCGATTTGATTTCGTCCGGATGAAGATGGAAGATACATATCTTTCGGGCAATCTTTCTCGGCCTTACGCCCGATCGCTTCGTCGGGAAGATTTTGATGAAAGATACGGATCTCGCGAACGTTATCTTTCGAAGTTTCTCGTTATACTCTTGTCAGATTACCTGATCGAGTGATTTTTGATGAAATGATACTGCCCGAGTCTCCGAGTGCATTTTGCTTGGCGATGAAAGATATTACCTTGCCTTACTCGGTCCGATCACTGGGAAGATTGAAGGAAAGATTTTTGGGTGAATCCGTTGGATCAGTTTCTCGGTCACTGGTCTTACGTTTTTGCCGTGGATTGATTTTGATGAAAGATACGCAATGGGATTTCGTTATGGGCTTTCTGGCACTCTTACGGTCTTACGTTTTACCGCCGGGAAAGATTTTTGATGAGATACTGGATCCCGTTTTTTGTGAGATTTACGGATGGTATGCATGTACGTTATTTTATGAAAATGGGACGGAAGTTTTTACTTCCGTAGGAATGCCATCTTTTTTTTTTTCGATGAATGCATTTGGGATTTCCCGAAATTGTTTTCTTTTATGCGAGAAAAATGGGGTTATGCTCATTGTATGTCGTTATGCCGTCGAAATTTCTTTTTCTTTCTTTTTTTTTTTTTTTTGTAAATGCAAATGCAATCTTTTTTTGACATTTTCTCTCTTTTTTTTTTTTGACAGTGGGGGCGGAAACCGCTTTTTGTGTGAGACTGAGCGGTGTCGTAACAAAAATGAAGACTTCGAGGATCGGTGGAGTCTCGTGATTGACTTCACAGCTGCAGGACCGGCCTTCCGAAATGCGGGTCGAGGAGCTTTGCCGAGTCTCGCAGATGCATCGCTCAAGTCGAGACGGGGCTCGGGAGTTCGTCGAGTGCTTGAGGGGATCCTGGGTCAAGTTCCCCTAAGCGCAGCGGCTTCGATGTTTGCTGCGGGCGCAACAGACTGGTGGGACGCGAGCCCAGCCACCCTGTTTCCACTTCTTCTCGGGCGAGGCGACCGTTACGCCTTCCGACTATGCTTCGCGATTTCCACGTCCCGTCCTTCCAATGGACGCAAAGGCATTGGAGTGTGGAGTAGATGGCTACGGCCGATGAGCGCCGGACCGCAGCTGCTCTTCGGGATTTTCCCCTATTCCCAAAAAAGGGGATTTGGGGATGGAGTATGCCGTGGTCTACGGCAGCGGAAGATCGTGGAGACCATAGCGAGTTGGGCGAGAGCCTGGGGGAGGAGAGGATTAGGCGCCGATCGATCGACATTGCTGTGTGGCCTTCCCGTGGTTTACTTTCCTCGAGCACGCTCTTTGGTCATGCGCCGAGTGTGGACAATGGCTCTTTGCTCGGCTTTGGGAGGTCACTTAGAGGACATGGGAGCACGGGCCTGGAGATATTTCCGGGGGAGGCCGAGCCGGGCCGAGTTGTACCATTCATTTGATAGATATGTACCCGGGAAGAGTCTGAGCTCCCTGCATCGTCTTCGAGTTTGCTCTGAGGTATAAGCTCTCTTTTTGCTTTCCCTCTTTCCTTTGGAGCTTACGCATTTTATCAGACCGGATTGATTGGATTTTTACCTTTCGCAGTAATGCAAGGCGTTGGAGTTTTTCCACGTCACGTGGAGGCACCCTCGAGGCGTACGTCGGGGCGATATCCGGGCACATGCAGCCTTGGGTCCAAGCATGCCCGGGAGTAAGATAAGCTCCAGGGGCGTACGACTCTGTGTGACGCGGATCGCTCTTCCTTTCGACTAGGAGAGGCCAGAGACGGATTTGCAGGGGATGATATTCTTCCCTGGGATCGCTTCGAGGTAAGCGCAGCCTCGAAGGGCGCCGAGATCCAGGACAGCTGGCAATGCGGCGGAGGATTTTGAGGGGCCCCGACTTGCCAGACGCATCTACTATCCGGGAGAGAGGGGACGCGCGCATGGCGCGAATCTTCGCCTCGAGGACACCCTGGAGCCTCCCCGCCGACACGATGCACCCGAGCGATCTGGTCCGTGACTGGGACGATTACCGAAGCAGCCAGCAAGCACTTCTCGGACTTCTCGTGCGGGCGATCGAGCCTATATGCGACGTTCGGTTTCTGAGGAGGCCGAGGATGCCTCCAGTTTCTGGAGAGGGAGGGGCTTGGGATCCCGCGGTACCCTCGGACGGATTTTTCCTACATCCCAGGGATGGGGTCCGATTGAGGGGTGCAGCATCCCCTCACCCCGAGCTGTGCTTCCACGAGCTTTCCGGCCTCGTCCGGTATGAAGGTATGGCTTCACCTTTTCTTTCTTTTCTTTTCTTTTTGCTGCTTTTGTTTCATCATCTTTAGCATCACTTTTTCGACGCTTTTGCTTTTGCAGTGCGCTTTTCGCAGTAGTGGTCGTCGAGGGTGCACCGACGGCTCGCTTGATTCGTGGGCTAAGAGATTCATACACGGAGGATGGTTGCTTTGCGGGAGGCTTACCTCAGTGCTAGGGCGAGGAGAGACCACGGCCTAAGCACCGTCCGACTGGGAGGCTTCTCCTATTCCCCTGAGACTTCTTCCGAGACCCCTCTTTCTCCCTCTCATTGATCACCCAGCTGGCACCGCCTTCGGATCACGTCATTCTTGGGGATCCGCACGGCAGTGGACACGTCTCAGCGGCACGGTGGGTCGATCTCCGTATGTTCGTGAGTTCTGACGCGCTTCACCTTCGGAGTACGACTTCTTCAGGATCCTGGGTTTACCCTATCGTAGTGTGCCGGTTGGTCCCGACTTGGCAGGCCTCTTTCTCCGGGAGATGAGGATGATTCTCGAGCCCGAGACTTTCGGTGGCTCCCGATTTGTGCGGGCCCGAGTCGCAAGAGGGGCCGGGGAGACATCGGTGCCGGAGACTTCCGATTGATCTCTTTTTTTTTTTTGATACTGATTTTTTTTTTTGATGTAATAATTTAGGATTTTATTTATGTTTGTTTTTTGTTTTTTTTTGTACACTCTCTCTTTTTTTTTTGGAATGTAATAATTTAGGATTTTATTTTATAGAATGCAATGCAATATGAATGTAAAGTGTTGCATGAGCCTTGGTTTTTTTTTTTTTGCAAGTGGTGTTTGTGAAATTACCGGATCCGAGAAGGCCTCTGCGGCCAGAGCATCCGGCATTCTTTCGCGTTGGAGGTGTCTCGCCGTTTCGCTTTCGCATTTGTAGAGTCGCCACGCCCGTTTTTATTAAGCCCAAAACAAACGTGAAAAAGGGCATCGCTTTAAAGATAAATTTTAAACCGTTTTTGTGTGATGAGATTTTGAGTCTCGGAGGTCGGATGACTCCTCTGGGAAGAAGAATATTAGAGAATATTAGAAGCTCACCCGAGTAGCCTCGTAAAACGAGTCTTTCGGATACCCCTAATATCCTTTAAAAAGTTGTGTGTGTGTGTGTGTGCTTTTAAAAATGCATGCTTGTATCGGATGTCTACATTGTATTGAAATGTATTGAAATAGTAGAGGAAGGAAATGCCTCTACCAATGTTGGTTAGTGGCCCGTCTTCCCAGGAGAATAGTGTTTGAGGTCCGAGTAGCGTTGCTCCGGATTGCTTTAGGGATGCCGGTCTGTCCGCTTTACGCCGTTTCGGCGTGAGTTGAGGTTGTAGAGGCTGCGTTCGGCGCGAGGTTCGGCAAGTGCGTGGGGATCGTCTGGGATCACCTCGGCGCGGAGGTTCGGCGTGCGTCATGTGGTAAGGCGGGAGTCACTCGGGCAGGGATTTCTAAGCAAGTGGTTTGGGATCTGTCGGCTTTGACTCGCCGGAAAGAGCCGGACGCCGGTGGAAAGACCAGTGCAAGGTCTCTGAGTACCACGAGGGGGCCTCGTAGTACCTTCGAGAAAGTGCCTCGGTGGCAGCGGAGCCGTCTCGGGAGCGCTCGGAGGGGAGGCTTCGGAGCACCCTCGAGGGGGCTCGGAAGGCCCTCGGAAGGATCCAGAAGGTGGCCGGGAATGCCTCGAGAGAGGTCTTAGAAGGGAGCTTGGGGAAGGCTTAGGGAGGAAGAGAGAAGTGGGAAGTGTGAAAAAATGAGGAGGGGGAGCCCTACATTTCATAGTCTCTGATTTGGTGCAAAGAGGGTAAGGTACGGACCTCAGCGGATTATCCAGAGTTTTGGTTTTCCTCGATTTGAGGGAATATGCAATGATGGTGAATATTACGGAAATGATGATGTCCACTTGCAAAGAGGTCCGTACGGACCATCTTGACATGCACAAAAGAGATCCGTACGGACCAAGTCTGCATTAGGGTAATCATTTCTCTCCAGGAGATTTGAGGGAATATTGTCTGGACTTTTAAGGGGATTCGGTAATTATGGAAACAAAGAGGTCCGTGCGGACCTATATGGCCTTTCAGGTTTCTGAAAATTCCCGAAAGGTCCTTTTGTCCCTTTTATCCCCAGGGGAGGGCTCCTCCACTTGGTTTTGGTTGGGGGTTTGAGAGGGTTTTGAGCAGGGTTTCTGGAGCAGAGCCGAGGTCTACGAGGCTAACGTGGGATGAGTCTCGCGGTGTTTCCAGGTGTAAGCTTGAAGGGAGGTGATCCAAATAGATTGGGGTACTTACGGGAAAGCCCTCGACGACGTCGCACTTATGAAAGAAGTGGGGTCGCCCAGGTAAGATAAGGGGTCCTAACTGCGGATCGCGTCTTTGGGAGAGGAAGTGTGGCTAGTGAGGGTGAAAGTAGGAGGACGTGGTGGTGTCCTTTGGGTGGTAGTTTAGGTCGATAGAGGCTGGACCACATGATAGGATTCCTACGTATCACTGGCATGGAATCAAGCACAGTGTGGTTCGAGATTATTAAAGGGTGAGTGAGGTTGTGAATACGCGGGCGTGGTGGTGCCACGGGGTGTCGTGTGGCCAGCTAGGGTCGGTGGTGATAAGGACGTGGTGGCGTCCTGGGTGACCGCATAGGCCTGGGCGACGGAGAGGCGTGACGGATAGGCACGGGCCGGACCCCGTGATAGGATTCCTACGTATCCTCGGCGGGAATCAAGCCCGGTGCCGTAGTTCAGAGGTCGTTGAGTGCGTAAGGACGTGGTGCAGTGGCGTCAGGGTGGTGACCGCCGAAGTGAGCCGTGGTAAGCGACGTGGTGGTGTCCCGGTAAAGATGTGGTGACCGCCGAGGTCGGAATGGTGAGGACGTGGTGGCGTCCCCGCGACCGTATGGAAATTTTACGATTTGGTGGCGTCCTAATCCGCATGGGGTCGGATGGAAGTGGTGAAGCGTCCTGGCCGGTGACCGATAGTGAGGTCGGAGGACTAAGGACGGGTGGCGTTCCCCCGGGTGACCGATAGGTCGTGTATAAGTGACGCTGGGCCACGCCGGTGGACTTTGAATCGTCGGGTCCGATGCGACGGGCGACAGCCACGCCGGAGGACTTCGAATCACGTATCAGGCCAAGGCGCTGATGTTACGGACGTGGAGACTTTGGCGTCTTCTCTCGTGACCGTATAGGTCGGTGATGCGAGCGCGGAGGACTTTGGAATCGTCCCGGGTCGACCGTAGCGGTGATGCCACGCCGGGAGGACTGCGACCGTCATTCCGGCGGTCGGCTGGCTGGTGCCACGCCGGGAGGACTTCAATCGTCATTCTGCGGCGGCCGATGTATAGGCTACGCGCGAGGACTTTGAATCGTCTTTCTAGCGGCAGCTATGGTGACCGTGTATAGGCTGAGGACTTCTCGTCGTCTAGCCGGAAAGCGTGCGGCTGGCGCCACGCCGGGAGGACTTTGAATCGGGTGATAGCGAGACGCGGCGGCGGTTGCACCGTATGCCTGGGTGATAAAGGACGCGGCGAGGACTCCTTGAATCGTCTTCTAGCCGTGCATAGCCTGATGTAATGCGCGAGGACTTCTGCGACCGTCTCTAGCGGGTTAGCTGATAACGACGCTAGGATGGCAATCCCGGGTGACCGTCTAGCCGGTGATACAGGAGGCGTACGGAGATGCCGCTCGAGGCGTAGATGCTACAACGGTGATGTTGACGCGCGGCGTCCCCGGGGGGTGACCGTATAGGTTGACTTAAGGCAAAGACCGCCATGCTTGGGCGCTCGGGTGACCGTCATTGGTCTGGGCAAGGATGACGGCGTCCCGGGATGGATTGCTTCACCATTTGGCATTTTAGAGGCGCTTCGTGCCTGGGACCTTCAGACGAGGTGTCAGCCCTCCTTCAGGACTTCGTATGCCGTTGGAGCGGGCAAGGACACAGATCGGCCTGCCGGGATATGCGCAGCCTTGTATGACTTCCTTTCGACTTGTCCGACTGTAGAAGGCCTCTGGCTTACTACGATGGCCGTCGCGCCATACGCCGTCAAGGGCGAGTTGCCCGTCTTACACCGACGGCCTAAGAGACGATGACCGTGGCCGGTTGATTGCTTCACCATTCTGTGACGTTTGGGAGGGCCTTCGTGCCTGAGGACGTGTGACTGCTGGGAAGATGACTTCTTGTCAGTCTTCTCGCGTGCCGGGAGGCGTTGTCCTTTGTCCGCTGAGTGGCGCTCGAGATGATGGTTGGAGGCGTTCGTGCCTCGGGATTCGCGCCCTGGAGGTGTCAGACTTCTCTTCGAATTGCCTTCGGGCGTTTTGGAGGCGTCTCGTGCATTGATTCAGGCCGGTGCTCGTGCTTCGGGATTGCCGCTTCTGCCAAGTGAGGCGAGGCTCAGTTCGTGGCTGGGAGGTGTCAGCTCTCGAATTGCCGTTGAGCCGGCGGTGGCCGAATTCTGTCAGGGGATGGCTGGACCCCCGGGCGACCGGTCTTACGCCGATCTTCTCGGCCTCGGTGGTTGAATTGCCGCTTCAAGGGCGAGACCGGTCTTACGTGGTCGCCGCTTGAGCGGGCGCAGGCGGTCTTACGTTGGACGGGGCCTGGGGGATTGAATTGGCCGTTGAGCAGGGCGAGGACCGGCCCTTACGTTGACGGCTCCTGGGATTGAATTGCCGTTGGAGCGGGCGAGACTAGCGGTCTTACGTTTGATGGCCGGGGGTCAAATTGTTGCCGTTGAAGCTGGGCGAGGACCGGTCTTACGCCATGGCCGGGGATTGAATTGCCATGGAAGGGCGAGGACCGGTCTTACGTTGACGGCCGGGATGGGCCCTGCCGCCGTTGAAGGGGCGATGAATTCGGACCTTACGCCGACGGCCGGTGGCTGAATCCGCTGCCGAGTGGCGAGGTCCGGTCTTACGTGCCTCGATATTCGCCGTCGACGGGCGAGGTGTCTTACGTTGACGGGCTTCGTTGAATTGCCGTTGAAGTTTGGGCGAGGACCTCGGTCTACGTTTGATCGCCGATGGTTGATATTGCCGTTGGAAGTGGCGAGGTCCTGGTCTTACATCTGACGCGCCGGTGGTTGATTTGAAGGGTTAGGGACCATTCTCGCACTGGATTTGGCCGGGAAAAGGCCTTAGGACACTCAGGCAAAGATTATAAGGGCAGGAAAGTCAATTTGCCACACGCAAAGAGGTCCGTACCTGACCAACCTCCGGGTTGCAAAGAGGTCCGTACGACCATGCTTTCGGATTTTTACAAATCCTGTGATTTTGACCAGCCGTGTTTAAACTGAACCGAGGCCCTTCCCCATTCCTTCTTCTTCCAGCCAGTTTAAACCGTAGAGAGAGAAAAGAGAAAACCTCCATTTTTGCTAACCAAAATCTTCCCCATTTTTCGCTTGAATTTGCTCGGCACATGGCTGAGAGGATCTCGAAGGAGCTCGTCGTCAACGCTAGCCACAGAGGTGGTCGAGCAACGGACGAATGGAGCTTCAAAGGAATTGGATTTCGTTCGCTCCATCTTCGAAGAACCCTGATGTCTTGTATCCGAATCCGGGAGGTGCACAATCGTCGCTCTCTACGAACGCTGGGGGAGGTAAGAAATTGGCTCCGCTTTTTTGATTCCCTCGTCGAATTTTTGAATGCTAGAACTAGGTTTTAGTTTTCGTATTTTTGAATTTTTTTGTTATTATTTTATGCCTTTTTTGTGAAATTCTTGATGAATTGTTGAAAATGGACATGTAAAAATTGTGGGTATGTGTATTTTGTGCGTAAATGTGTTGATTAGCTTTTTATTTGTGAAAATAAAGTGCTTCTCTAATGAAATGCATGCTTTTGGTGTTTTGTACCGTATGCTATTTATGTATGTACATTATGAGAAAAATTATCGTGTAGTGATAATTTTTGTGAAAAATGTGACATGTGCCGTGTTTTGTGACGGGTTATATGTGAAAGTGTGTGCCGTGTTGGGACGGATTTTCTTGAGAATGTGCTATGTAGTGTGTGCCGTGTTTTTGGGTGACGGACTTTGTGGGGAAAATATGTGCGATTTGGGACGGACTTTCTCAAAATGTGTCACATAGGGTTTAATCCCTCCCCCTTTTTCTTTCTTCTTTTTTTTTTTTTGAGAAAGATGTGTACAAGCAGTGTGCCGTGGTTTTGTGGACGGACCTGCATTGTGTGGAGAAATTATATGTGCATGATATATGTGGAAAATTATGTGCATTGTGTGCCGTGGTTTCGCACTGGTTATATGGAAAATTATATGTGCAATATGTGCCGTGGTTTTGTGACGCGTTATATTGTGCCTTTTATATTAAGTACCGTGATTGACTGGGATCTTTGCCGTGTTTACCCCGCAGTGATGTCGGGCTTACTGCTGGGAAGGCCAAGAGGATGAAGACTCTGGGATCGCTCTCGAGGTCTGCTCATGGGAGCCACGGCAATGACATGCCCGATATTTCCGTGGGCGGTAGGCCGAGTCCCCTGAGGTCGGTTTCATGCTTCCGGCCTAGGTGTGTTCGCGGAGAACCTCGGTCCGGAGTGTCCGACACGAGGAAGAACAAGAGTGTCTTCCCGGGCCTTTTCCGAGTAATCAAAGGGATACCACCTTGCACACCTTTCCACCTCGAGCTACGGGCGCACAACAAAGTGACGCCCCACCGATTTTGCCGTTTATTACTCGGCCTCTCCCTTCTCAAAGGGGAAGCCTCAAGTGGAGGCTGGAGTAGGATATGATCTCGGATGATGTGCTGGCCGACCGAGCCGGGCCGTGGCTTTGAGCCTCGTCCTCGCTAGGGCCTCGGGGATGTCAGTACATGCCTGGACGCAGAGATTGGTGATCACCCGCCGCACTGGGCCTTCCACATCCGGTGCACCGGCCAAAGACAATGGAGCCGGAGTGCTTGGCGCGCTTCCTTTCTTGTGGTATGCACTCCGTCCGAGACTTCTTTGTCTCCCGAACCACGCGACCGAGTAGCCTCCCTTTGCTCCGCTGGAGAGCTTGACCGGATTCGGGATAGGGTGGTCTTCGCGACATTGCTTGGGGCGTAGGCAGTGCTCGGCCGAGCTCTCATTTCTTTTCCTCGGACTCGGCTTTAGTCGGGGTGGCCAATTGGCTGGGCGTCTCGCTTTGATTTTGCCTCGGAGGTAATGAAGTTTATTGCCGTTTTGATTTAGCAACTTGTCAAGTTTCTCCATTTTTTTTTTTTTTTTTTTTTGTCGAGCTCTTCTCTCGCTTTTGTCGCAGTGTGTGGTTTTATGAGGTCTTTCAATGGCTTCCCATGGGATAGGATAGAGATCCCCGGGCTGGGCCGGGCCTGCGTAGATCCCGCTATGCTCCTACCGGGCTCGTACGGGGCCGGGAGGAGGAGGACCAAACAGGGTAAGCTCACCATCAGCTTCTACTTCGGGAGGTGCAGAGCGTTTGGAGCGAGATAGCCGAGGGTTTCGTCTTGTTCCCACGGGGCCTTGGGATGAGGCGATGAGTTTCAGGGAGCTCCCGAGGCGACGGCGCAGCACGGAAGATGCCGCGTGTGGGCTTCGACTTGCGACGCCTACGTGATCCGGGGAGCGAGTCTCTCCTGGGCAAAGATGGCCCGGTGTGTGCTTCCCCGTTGTTCGAGGGACCCTCCGTTTGGGATGTTTGACTGGGATAATGGATGTGCTGGATTTTGGAGAGGTACCTCGACCAAGGTGTGGGTGCCGAGGAGTTTATTTTGTTTGCGAGGAGTACGAGACCTTCGTTAGGAGGAAGCCGAGGACGCCCTGTGCACGGCGCGGAGAGAGAGGCTGGCCCGCAGCTCCCCTGCAGGTTCCGATGCCGGGGCCGGATTTCACTTATGTCCGCGGGGACGGATCGCGGAGGAGGGTGTCTCGTACTGCTCCGGAGCAGGTTCCCCCGTCGCCTACAGAGTGGACCCCGACAGATCGGTGAGTGTGCCGACTCTTTCCATCTTGGCATCTTTTCTCGTATTTTTCTCTTTTTGTTGTTGAGTATACCGCATTGATGAGCGTTTCTTTGGCCGTTTGCTTGTGCAGTCCCGGGAGAGCCTATGATGCGCCGACTCGCCGTTATGTGGCGACGAGATCCTTTCGCTAAGAAGATGGCGTCGAAGATGTCCCCGCCGGTCTTCGCGTCGTATGCCGCCGTATGAGCCGATGCCTTCGAGGCATTCTGGCTGATGTTCCTCCACCGAGGGCCGAGCCTGTGAGCCGCAGCAGGAGGGACCTTCGAGAGGGCTGCATAAAGCATGGATGCCGGGACGTCTTCCGGAGCCGCAGGCCTTCGAGGGAGCAGCCCTTTATCGCTTCATGCCTCCGCATGCCGCTCAGTGGTGAGGGATTCTCAGAGCCTTCTTTCTTCGACCCTTTCGCCGGATTTGATCCTTCGCATTATTTTGAGCAAGGTGCCCTGAGGGGGCTCGCACTGATGACGAGGGCGTGACTGGGCGAGTTCACCGGGATGCCCGATTTTTCTTTGGAGGATCTTGGCGAGGATGATGATGACGAGGGCTCGATTAGTATTCATTTGCTTTCCCTCTTTTCATATCCCTCTCTTTTTTTTTTTTTTGTTTAGCAACGTACATTTTGTACCCGTAATAAAACACATGTATTTGCATGGCAAACAAGTATTTTATTTTAAGATGTAATGTCATTTATTTTTGTGATTCCCGTGAATTGTCCTAGAAATTGTTGCTATTATTATTTTTATTTTTTTGTACATGCCACGTGAGCCGAGAGTGCGTTTGTGGGTAGGTAGCTGTTTGCCTTAAATGGCTTAGCCAGCTGTTTGACTGTTTGGAGCAAGGTTTTGGCCGAGGACAAAGGGTTTTTGTACCGCTTTCCGGGGAAATGGGCTCGATTGCAAAGAGGTCCGTACGGACATACTTAGCATGCAAAGAGGTCCGTACGGACCAACCTTGCTTTCGGGGAAGGACTTAAATGCTTTTCCAAGAACCGGACTTTCTTCCCATTTCCCCATTTGTACCATTTTCGAGCTTTCTTCCCCATTTTCTCTAGGGACCTCCATTTTTGCCATGGATTCTTCGTATGTTCCTAGGATTTTGCCGAGGCTTTCGCAGAGAGGCAAGCACACTTCCTCGAGCAATGAAAATGTGGATGAGACGCCGTACGAGGCATCGTAGACTCGGCTTTCGAGGTAAGGTTTCGTCTTTGCTCTGGCTTTGGTCTTTTAAGGAGTCGGGTTCCCGATTGGGATTTGCTGCGGGCCGCCGCGAAGTTCTGGGATGTTAGGAGGCACGGTGCATCGTTTCTCCTACAATGAAATGGGTGCCCACTTTTGAGGATTTTCGCTTTGATTGGAGGACCGGAGGTGGAGGCCATCTCGCTTCCTTTGGTTGGTGGTGCCGCGCGAGCGTGAAGCTGCGTGAGACTTTCTTCGTGCTTCGTTGGAAGAAGTGCAGTGGCATGATCCTTGATTCGGGTCATATCGACATTTCCGAGCCGCCGAGCGGTTCATGGTTGATGATGAGAGCTGGACGTCTCTTGGGATGTATTTGCCTTGTGCGTGATGGCGACGCTTTTCTCTGGCCACGCCTCCTCAGATGCCTGTGGATGGCGCTGCCACTAGATGTGGTAGGGCACCGCAGAGCCGGGAGAGGATATTGTCCCGTTGGTGCCGGGAGAGACTCTTCATGGTATCGACCGTCCGGCGACCGGGGATCGTTTTACGAGAGGGGGAAGCCCCGCTTGCTCACCTTGTGGCCGCGAGAGAGACTCCAGCCATGCCCGAGGCTCCGACGTCCGTTTAGCCCGCGGTCATTTGCTCGCCGACCTCTTGGCTGGATATGGATCGCCCGCCCGGGAGAGATGGATGGCAATGCCTTGGTACGCATCGATCCGCCGCGGGTTCCAGACCGGGAGGATCGAGACCAGAGGATCTTGGGCAGAAGCGGTCCTACGTTGTCGTAGTTCCGTGTTTGTCTTGGTCCTCCTTCTATGTTCCGTCGCTTGTTTCCCGGGCAGCTTGGGATGAAGCAGAGCCTTTGTTGGCCGGGATGACCTTGCTACCGCGGAGATAGCTCCTCTCTCGTATGGCAGCCTGTGTGCCTTCAGTATTGTCTCGAGGGTATGGAGGTATTCCGCTTCCCTCCCGCGGTACTCCTTAGACGCCGGGAGAGTGTCGTGCCGACGACTCCGCATCCGGCCCGGTATGAGCAACAGAGCCGGGCCCCAAGTGGTCCTGGAGAGCAGGCAGCAGCCGATTCTGGGACCCGCTGCCGTAGCAGCCTATCAGCTTAGGAGTGCCGAAGCCCGGTCTCGACCCTTTCGATGCGACTGGGAGACGCTTGTTTGACTACGAGACTAGAGTTGACCGACCGACATGTGGAGAGGTCCTCTTGGCGTACACTGGGCAGGGAGGAGATCCGAGCCGAAGCACGGCGAATGAAGCCCCGAGAGCCACCGGATTATTTGACTCTACTGGGAGGACCCCGCATCTCTGACCGAGAGACGCAGAGTCGGTCTCACGTGGAGCGAAAGAAGACTCGCCGGGACGAGGGAAGAAAGGAAAGAATGGCGAGGGACAAGCGCAGTATGGCGCGGAATGACCTCCTAGGTATCCATTCATCAGACCGCAAACACATTATTAGTTAAATGTATTAAGTCAGTTTTTAGCATGTTGTGAACTTGAGAGTAGACCGTGCTTGAACTCATCAAGAAATGTTGTAATCCAAGTAGTGATTTGTGATTTACTTTTAAAGCTTTGTCGAGACGCAAGATCTCTTGTTTGCCTTTGCTTCTTTGCGTGCACTTTGTCTGGCGTCCATCTTGGACTTTTCTCGTTGCATTTCATGGACTGAAGCCCTCGAGCCATGACGCGCAATCCCCTTTGCCGAGGCTTTGTGCTTTGGCCGAGAGGTTGAATGCTCCTCGACAAGTTGTTCGACGGTCTTTTTCGTAGCTTCCTTGCCGCTCGTTGGCGCGGCCTCGACCTCGATTTCGCAGCCTTCCGCTTGAGCTTCTTTTGTTTTTTTTTTTTATTGTTGTTTTTTTTTTTTGTGAGCCCTTGCTCGAGCTCTTTTTTTTTTTTTTTTTTTTTTGAAGCGCGTGAGGGCGAAGACAAGCCCCCGGCTCGGGAAGCGTACATACGAGCCACCGTTTGATGCCGAGCGACCCTGATGTCCTTTGATGTTGCCGCCGTCGCTTGACTTGGTCAAGGTGACCGCCGGGGCGTGTTCTTGAAAAGTGCGGAGCTTGATGGAGGTCTTGATTGACATTCAAACTTTTGACTTTTTTGTGTATTTTTAGACCTGACCAATTAAGGTTGCCTACGTTCCTCCTGACTAGAGGGCTCAGTCCGCGTAGTTCGACACTACATGGAGTGCCAAGAGATGCACAGCTGTTCTTCTTTAGGCGAAGTATCCGCGAAGTTTGCTTCCGTTGACTGGATTCATGAAGCGGATTGCCGCCTAGGTCCGTTAGCTTCATGGCGCCTCCGAGAAGATCTTTGAACCACGAAAGGGCCGATCCACGCGGGTTCCCATTTTCCCAGCTGGTTCGGGTTCGAGCGGGAGGCTTTTCTTCGAGTACAAGGTCACCTTCCCCGATGTCTCGGGATTTGACTTTCTTGTCGAAAGCTCTAGCCATCCCGCTTTGATAGGCTCTGGACGTGTTCCATGGCCTTTAGTCGTCGCTCGTCTAGCGCAGCCAATTCATCATGTCGGCTCGGAGCCATTCGACTTCGTTGATGTCATTTTCCAGCAAAGACTGAGTGAGGGAATTTCTAGCTCGATGGGAAGGACTGCTTCCATCCCGTATGTCGTGGCAAATGGGGTTTCTCCCGTGGCCGCTTCCGACCGATGTGCGGTAGCCCCAAAGTGCAAGGTGCAGCTTCTGCCAATCTCGTCCTCGGGTGGTCATTTTTCGGATGATCCGTTCGAGGGTTTTTGCTCTGGCCGCTTCCACGGCGCCGCTTGTTTGTGGCCGGTAGGGAGAAGATTTGTGGCGTGTGATCTTGAATTCACCAAATAGCCCGTCGAATTCTCCTTCGAAGTGTGAGCCGTTGTCTCGATATGACCTCATTTGGGATGCCGTATCGGCATATGATGCTTTCCTCGAGGAAATGTGCGACCTTCTTGGAGGTGTAGTACCTTGTAGGACTTGGCTTCGACCCATTTGGTGAAGTAGTCGATGGCTACTAAGATGAACTCGCGACCGCTGTCGTCAAGTGAGCGATTTTCCCGATGACGTCAATTCCCTGGCAAAGTGCGGCCAAGGCGTAGTCATGCAAGAGAGATCGTGGGGCGGTAGATGATCGAGGTCGGAGAACCGCTGGCACTTGTCGCAGCCTTCGGACAAAGTGGATGCACCGCTCCACGGAGATCCAAAGAGTAGCCCATCCCGAGAATGATTTGCATCGTGCCTCCGGGCGTTCATGCGTGGGACCGCAAGCCCCATTGTGGACTTTCTGCTTCATGAACTTGTCTCGCTTTCTTCTTGGCCGACGCAACAGTAGGAGTGGCCCATGGTAGCGTTTCTGTATAACATGTCCCCGAGGATGACGAAGTGAGAGGCAAGGCGTTTAGTGGCCATGATGCTCTTGGTTTCGACCCTCCCGCGTGTTGCCCTTCCTCGTTCATGAAGGCGCTTCCCCGCTCTTCGAGGTATCGAAGATCCGATTGTACCATGGCTCATTTGGACGGGCTTAGGTTCTCGTTCCGATCTCACAACAAGAGGCGTGAATTTCCTTTCGTCCGACTTTGAAGGGTTTGATTGCTTTTCCTTCTGTGGATTTCCACAAGTGGAGGCCAAGGTGCGGCTAAGGCATCTCGCAAACCTCGTTTCGGCCTCGGCAAGTAATGGAAGGTGACCTCTTCGAATTGTGTGATGAGGTCCTCTATGCAGCATGGTATTTTTGCAAGCCCGGGTCTATGGTTTTCCACTTGCTGGAGACTTGGTTGATGATCAAGGCCGAGTCCCCATAAACTTCGAAGCTTCCGGACATTCCTCTCGAGCGGCTTGTAGTCCAAATAAGCAGCTTCATATTCGCGGCATTGCTGGTTACCTCGAAATTGAGCTTTATAGCAATTCTGGGGTGTGCTGCCTTTGGGATCCACCAAGAGCATACCGATGCCAGTTTCCTTTTGGTTGGCCGCTCCGTCAAAGAATAGCTCATGCCATCGGTTTTCACCTTCGATTGCGAAGATTCCCTCGTCCGGAAATTGTGGTTCGTGGCCTCGAGCCTCGCTCGGCTGGGAAATCGCCCGCTTGTTCACCCATGGCCCGTCCCCGATTGATTTTTTGGTTTACGTACTTGATGTCAAATTCCGCCAGAAGAAAGACCATTTGGCGAGCCTCATTGACAGAGAGATGGTTTGTCGAAGAGGTACTTCGATCGGGTCCATTTTGGAAACCAAGTGTACCGTGTGCGATCGCACGTAGTGCCGTAGTTTCCCAACAACCCATACTCAGAGCCGCGCAGTTTTCTCGAGGGCCGAGTAATTGAGTTCGCCGCCTTGAAACTTTCGACCGACGAAGTAGATGGCGTTTTCGACCCGTGACTCTTTCTTTTCTTGACAGAGCATGGCTCCAACCCGCTGCCTGGCCACAGCTTAGGTATAGCAACAAATGGCTTTTCCTCGGGAGGACAGAGAACTGAGGACTCACAAGGTATGCTTTTATTTTTTCAAAGGCATCTTGGCATTCTCGAGTTCCATTCGATGTCGGCGTTCTTCTTCATCGCCTTGAAGATTGGCTCGCACATAGAGGTCAATTGGTTGACGAAGCGGGCCGATATATTGCAGTGCGGCCCACGGCTTTTCACCTCCGTCCGAGTTTGCGGTGGTCTCATTTCGATGATAGCTTTGATCTTTTGAGGATCCACCTCGATGCCTCTCTCTAAGTGATCATGTATCCCAAAACCTTGCTCGCTAACCCCAAATGTGCATTTGGCGTGTTAAGCCTCATCGAGCTGCTTTCTGAGGCGATCAAGAATTTTCTCAGTCTCATGAGGTGTTGTCCGTCTCGATCCCTTTCTTGAGCGAACGATCATGTCATCGACGTACACTCGATCTCTTTGTGGATCATATCGTGGAAGAGGGCGGTTGCCGCCCGTCGGGTAGGTAGCCCCAAAGCCGTTCTTTAGTCCGAACGGCATTATCGTAGCAAGAGGGTTCCCCAGTGGGGTTGTGAAAGCCGTCTTTTCTTGGTCTTCTTCGCCATCTTGATTTGATTGTAGCCGGCAAAACCGTCCACGAAGGACTTGACTTCGAAATTGGTCAGTAGTGTCTACCAACATGTCGATATTGGGTAGTGGAAAATCGTCCTTGGGACTTGCTTTGTTGAGATCTCTAAGTCCACGCAAATGCACTTTTCCATTGGCCTTGGTGACCGTGACAATATTGGAGAGCCATGGGGTACTCGATCACCCCGATGAAGCCGACGCGGAGCATTTTTTCGATCTCCTCTTTGACTTGTAAAGACCATTCTCGGCTTGATTCGGCGTAGCTTTTGCTTGATGGGCTTAGCCTCGGGATTTAAGGGAATCCGGTGCTCTTACAATGTTAGGATCTAATCCGAAGTGCATGTCTCGGTAAGACCAAGCGAACACGTCCACGAACTCTTTGAGCAATGCAACCAATGCGTCTTGCTCGTGCCGGTGAAGAAACTTCCGATTTGCGTCTCTTTTGGCTCTTCGCCAGCTCCCAAATTCACTTTGGTTAAAACCTCCGGCACTCGGGCCCGGTTTTTCTCTCTGTTTGACAACATGCTTAAAGATGTGCTTAATGTATTGTTCAGTTTAATGTGTCTCTGCTCTTTATCAAGTGAATCGTTATTAACTCGTTTGTGTGTTAGTTAATTTATCGCTTGTTAAAGATGCAATGAGAGGATACTCTCGGAAAGATCAAGCATTCATTAAGAGCATACGGGAATACATTATTGGCAATGAGTTCGTAATCTTCGGCGTGAGGCCATCGATGACTCGAGAGACTCAAATTCAAAGCTAATGGACTCAGGATGAGTTTTGACACTAGACTCTAGGACTCGAGGGGTCGACCAAGTTGTTCGATCATGTCCTTTTTGCTAGCGTAGGTCCGAGAATGTGGCCCAGCTTATTGAGGGGCAAATGAGCTTGATAGGAGATGGGCTTTGAAAGGCTTTATGTCACCGTTCCCGATCATTGCTATCACAGAGTTATCGAAACAAAATCGATTAGATCCGGCATCTCGATTTCTTCTTTGAAGAGCAGTGTAGCAAAGGGTTCGTCCCAAGCATCATCTCGCGGAGTCTCTTGCTTTTGTCTTGGGCATTGCTAGCTCGAATGCGCACTCTTCCCGCTTGTTGAAGGCAGTGAGTGTTGACAGAGAGTTTTTCGAGTTCTTCCGCCAAAGAGGGAGTTTTTCCGAACCAAAATTCGCTGTGAATAGTGGTGGTTGTGATCTCGCAGGGGCGTGTGTGTCGAGGAATGCTCTTCGGACAGGATTTGGCTTGAGGCCTCTGAATCTTGCTGTACTCGCCGGAGCTTGTCCATGGTTTTCGGCCGCCTTTGTTTGGCGCCGAATCGCCTGCCTTTTTTCTCGGATCTTCTTCCAAGTTGCCGGCCTTCCTTGTGAAGTACTTGGGTCATGTCGAAGCCGTAAGGGCGAAGATCTGAGATTGCGTGCAAGCCTCTTTTGTTATCTCGTGGAGCGTTTACGTGCAGCTCGCTTGTCCTCCGCAATGTGTTCGGGAGTAGGAGAGTATCCTGTGCCGTGCAGGTATTCTCGTTCTTTGATATTGATGATCTCGTTGAGTGCCCCGACGGCGTTTCCCAAACCGAGCCCCGGATGTAGTTCATGTGCTTCATCATTTTCATCGGGGAGGGATCTTGTCCCAAATCAAAGGCAAGTCTACGCTGGCACACCTCGGGGCCTTGGGCTCTCGATGGGCGAACCCTCGTTAACATCATGCCATCATCGTCGGGTTTCGACAGCTAAGCACTGGGACGCCGCTGTGGCCGGTCCTTTCAAAGGCGTGGGACTATGCCGTCGCCGTAGACATGGTCGCATCTCGTTCCTTGGACGAACTTTTTTACGCACCGATGGAGAGCCGTGGATGCCACCCCATTGATCCTGATGTAGCCAAGGTGTCCCAAAATGGCAGCCTGGTTTACGGGATGTCGGGATGACTTGGAAGTCTCTGCTGGGACCATTTTGCTTCCAAACCAAAGGTTCAAGGTGGCTGGCTCCCAAGACTCGGGCGGGATGTTGAGTCAGATGCCTTGATCGCCCGAGCCGAGGGTTTTAGATCGTCAGCTTTGATCCCTAATGAATCCATCATTTTTTGGTCAGAAGGACAAAGCTCATGGATGATCCCCCATCTACCAACACCCTGGTGGTATTCGCCGCTCGTCCGCCGAACTCCGCATGATGTAGAGAGGCCCAGTTGTGGTCGCCCCCAAATTTTGGAAGATCGAGCTCCTGAAGGTACTTATATTGCTTCGTACTGGACACAAGTTGCCAATCATCCGAACCGCTTCTATCAGTGTCATCGCGACGGGAACCATGGTTCGGGCCAGTGCTTTCTTCCAACTCAGCCAAAAAGTGCGGATAAGATGAAGTGCCTGGTAAAGACCATTGCAGGATGTTAGCCTCGAGTGCGTCATGAAATGTGTCAAGACAGATCTTCAACCTTTGGGGTCCAAGGTTTCCGCCTTCTGCAGGGTCCCTTCTTTTCGCCGTGGCCTGCATGGCTGGCCTTTTGTCCGTCCGGGAGGATTCACTCGGGATTTGACCGAACGTGTCGAACATTCACCTTCCTGACTCGTGGTTTTGCTTGTCTCTCCCGCTTCGGAGCGGGAGGAGCCTCGACATGGCCGACCGCGCATTTCAATTCGTTCACCGTCAATTGCCATGGCTTTTACCGAAGCAATAATGGCTTTGAGATCTTCCCAAGACAGGGCGGATTCTGACCTTCGGGCCTTTCGGCGCGGTGCGAAGCTCCCCCAAACTGACCATGGAGCAAA
>JAFEMH010008257.1:35000-53307 GCA_022495995.1 Adenophora triphylla var. japonica | reverse complement strand
ATTTCCATTTCGCTTTAATCCGTCAATACTCCATTCATATATATTTTTGCATTGTAAGATTTTTTGGTTGGTTTCCCTATTATTTCTAAGTCAGCCCTCGGGTTCTTTGTGCAGATAGCGATTAAATTTGTTTTTCTCTTATGAATCTAATTGGGATTGTTTTATTGCTATATTCTTGGTTAATTCTCTCTCGATGCATCATTTTCTATTACATGGTCTCCATATATTCATCACATATAAGAAGTAGCTGGTTACGAATCTCAGATTTTATCATTATATTATGTTAATATGATTATATTTTTATTTTCACTTGTACTTGATCTCTTCTTTTACTTGCAAATGATTTTTATTTTGTCCATTAAATCATTTAAAGGATTATATAAGTTTGGTTTAATTCACGATATTCCAAACGGGTTTTGAGGAAGGCCGGTATTTGCTTTTTTGAATGATGCTCTCTTTTTCTTTTCTATTTCGATGGCGTGATATTGTATAAATTCCTCGAATGTTCATGTAATTTCTTGGGACTTAATCTCCGGTTTTTGGTTGTTTATTAACCGGTGTAGGAAAATACAGTGAAATTTATATCTTCTATTTCACTTTTTATTAATGTTATTCCATTTTGTAACATTATCCATTTTTTTTCTTTTCTACTCTACTCTAATTGTTTGTCCAATAATGTGTAGAGGTTAGGTTGGTCCAATTATTTTGTAGATGTAAATCTTTGGTTATTTTTCTTGTTCCTTCTTCTTATTTGTTCAATGGTGTACCACTGGTAACATTCCTCGTTATTCACACTATTTTTGCAAAACCAACTTGGTTCTAAATTGGTCTTTCGCCTTCGTAATAATCATGAATTGGCGAGATCATTTGCTCGACTTTGTACCATACACGCATTTTCTTAGTTATTAGTGTTATTTTATATAAATAGTCATTATTTAAAAAGTCAAAAAATGGTACATGAATTTCTTGGAACTTACAAAATTCATAATATTTTTCTTTTATCGCTTTTGTTCTTTTTCGTCATATATTTGAAAAAATAATTTTCTATTGTCTTCATTTTCTTTATTTTTAAAGTTTTTCTTAGAAATTTTTATCTAAAATAAATTCATTTTTTATCATGTTTAAAGTGAAATTACTTTCTTCATAAGGATGAAAAAAATTTCCTTCTCTTTTTATACAGGTATTGTTTGGTTGATATGGATTCACTTCTATTGTGACTAATCCTCAAAGCAGTGCACATCTCAACCCCCATGCCGAAAAGCCCGAAAAATTTGTTGGCCATGACTTTAAGAGGTGGAACTTGAGAAAATGTTTTTCTACTTAACCACTCTGAATTTGGCTAAGTATACGAAAGAAGATATGCCGGTTGTGGTGAGAATGAGACGGATGTGACAACCGTAGTCGCGGTTGATGCTTGAAAACATGGGGAATTCCTTTGCAAGAACTATGTTCTTAATGGCTTGTCTGATTCTCTCTATAATGTGTATAGGGGGAAGAAGAATGCTAAGGAACTATGGGAGTCCTTGGAACACAAGTATAAAATTGAGGATGCGGGAACAAAGAAGTTTATTGTTGCCGTTCCTTGATTTTAAGATGGTGGACTCTAAGACCGTGAAAACTCAAGTTGATGAGTTGAAAACAATTTATCATGAGATTGATGCCGAGGGCATGGTTCTTAGTGAGAGTTTTCAAGTGGCTGCAATGATTGAAAAGTTGCCTCCAGCTTGGAATGACTTTAAGAACTACTTGAAGCATAAGCGAAAGGAGATGAATCTTGAAGGGCTCATTCTTCGGCTTAGCATTGAGGAAGGCAATAGAGTTGCCGAGAAAAAGTTTAACCCAAGTGTGGCCAAAGCTAATGTGGTGGAGCATGGCCAAAGCTCCAAAGGCAAAGGCAAAGGCAAGGGGAAAGCTAAGGTTGGAAACAACTAGAAGGTCGTTCAACTTGAAGCCTCAAGGTGGGGTTTCCAAGAAGAGGTTCACAGGAACTTGTTACAATTGTGGTGGTGAAGGCCACAAGGCGTCAACATGTAGGGCTCCTAAGAAGGCTCGTGAAGTGAACATGGTGGATGACATTGCTAGATATGTGTCCGATATGCACCTTGCGGCGGTAGTTTCCGAGGTGAATATGGTGGGTTCGAATCCAAATCAGAGGTGGATTGACACCGGTGCTACTAAACATGTGTGCTCCAACAAAGACATGTTTAGTACTTTTGAAGCTATGGAAAATGGCGAAATGTTGTTTATGGGAATTCGACCACTTCCGACATCAAAGGTCAAGGAAGGTGGTTTTGAAAGATGACATCCGGCAAGGAATTGACTCTCAACAATGTACTTTATGTGCCCGATATCCGGAAGAACTTGGTGTCGGCTCGCTTTTAATTAAGCATGGTTTTCGTATTGTGTTCGAGTCCGATGTTGTCACTTTGTCCAAGAATGGAATGTTTGTAGGAAAAGGTTATGTGAATGATGGGATGTTTAAGCTTAGTGTTATGGTAGTGAAACCGAATGTAATGGCTACTAAGCCCAAAGTTAATGAAATGAATAATTCTTCCGTTTACTTGCTTGAGTCTTCCCATTTGTGGCATGGTAGATTAGTACATGTTAAATCTATATCACCTATGAAATGAGTCGTGATATTAAATATTAAGTTTATTAATTGTCTTTGGTGCGGGATTTCCGTTTTCATCAAGTAACTCTGTTGTCCTTGCTCGTTTGTTTTCATTGCGTTTAAATATGTGTTTTTATTTCATCTCCAAGTAATTTATCCCACCAAGTTCGTAATTGTTCTGTGAATCCTATAATTATATTTTCTACTGCTTGTCTTTTCGCAATATTTGTTGTTTTATAGATATTGTCTACAATTATTCTTTCTTTTGTTATGTTTATAATTTCCATTTCGTTTTTAATCCGTCAATGCTCCATTCATATATATTTTTTGCATTGTAAGATTTTGGTTGGTTTCCTATTATTTCTAAGTCATCCGGGTTCTTTGTGATAGCGATTAAATTGTTTTTCTTATGAATCTAATTGGGATTGTTTTATTGCTATATTCTTGGTTAATTGATGCATCATTTATTGTCTCATATTCATCATAAGAAGTAGTGGGTTCGAATGCGAGATTTTATCATTATATTATGTTAATATGATTATATTTTTATTTTCACTTGTACTTGATTCTTCTTTTACTTGCAAATGATTTTTTATTTTGTCCATTAAATCATTTAAAGGATTATATAAGTTTGGTTTAATTCCTGATATTCCAAACGGGTTTTGAGAGGCTGGTATTTGTTTTTTGAATGATGTCTCTTTTTCTTTTCTATTTGATGGCGTGATATTGTATAATTCTGAATGTTCAGTGAATTTTTGGGACTTAATTCCGGTTTTTGGTTGTTTATTAACCGGTGTAGGAAAATACATTAAATTTATATCTTCTATTTCACTTTTTACTAATGTTATTTCATTTGTAACATTATCTATTTTTTCTTCTACTCTATCTAATTGTTGTCCAATCGTGTGTAGAGTTAGGTTGGTCCAATTATTTTGTAAATATAAATCTTTGGTTATTTTTCTTGTTCCTTCTTCTATTTGTTCAGGGTGTACCACTGGTAACATTCCGTTATTCACACTATTTTTGCAAAACCAACTTGGTTCTAGAGGTGGTCTTTTGCCTTCGTAATAATCATGAATTGGCAAGAGATCATTTGCTCTGACTTTGTACCACTTACGCATTTTCTTAGTTATTAGTGTTATTTTAAATAAATAGTCATTATTTAAAAAGTCAAAAAATGGTACATGAATTTCTTGGAACTTACAAAATTCATAATATTTTTCTTTTATCAGTTTTTGGTCTTTTTCGTCATATATTTGAAAAAATAATTTTCTATTTTCTTTATTTTTAAAGTTTTTTCTTAGAAATTTTTTATCTAAAATAAATTCATTTTTTATCATGTTTAAAGTGAAATTACTTTCTTCATAAGGATGAAAAAAATTTCCTTCTCTTTTTATACCAGTATTGTTTGGTTGATATGGATTCACTTCTATTGTGACTAATCCTCAAACAGTGCACATCTCAACCCCCCATGCTGAAAAGCCTGAAAAATTTGTTGGCCATGACTTTAAGAGGTGGCAACAGAAAATGTTTTTCTACTTAACCACTCTGAATTTGGCTAAGTATCTGAAAGAAGATATGCCAGTTGTGGCTGAGAATGAGACGGATGTGACAACCGTGGCTGCGGTTGATGCTTGGAAACATGGGGAATTCCTTTGCAAGAACTATGTTCTTAATGGCTTGTCTGATTCTCTCTATAATGTGTATAGGGGGAAGAAGAATGCTAAGGAACTATGGGAGTCCTTGGAACACAAGTATAAAATTGAGGATGCGGGAATAAAGAAGTTTATTGTTGCCCGTTTCCTTGATTTAAGATGGTGGACTCTAAGACCGTGAAAACTCAAGTTGATGAGTTGCAAACAATTTATCATGAGATTGATGCCGAGGACATGGTTCTTAGTGAGAGTTTTCAAGTGGCTTGATGATTGAAAAGTTGCCTCCAGCTTGGAATGACTTTAAGAACTACTTGAAGCATAAGCGAAAGGAGATGAATCTTGAAGGGCTCATTCTTCGGCTTAGCATTGAGGAAGGCAATAGAGTTGCCGAGAAAAAGTTTAACCCAAGTGTGGCCAAAGCTAATGTGGTGGAGCATGGCCAAAGCTCCAAAGGCAAAGGCAAAGGCAAGGGGAAAGCTAAGGTTGAAACAACTAGAAGGTCGTTCAACTTGAAGCCTCAAGGTGTGGTTTCCAAGAAGAGGTTCATAGGAACTTGTTACAATTGTGGTGGTGAAGGCCACAAGGCGTCAACATGTAGGGCTCCTAAGAAGGCTCGTGAAGTAAACATGGTGGATGACATTGCTAGAGATGTGTCCGATATGCACCTTGCGGCGGTAGTTTCCGAGGTGAATATGGTGGGTTCGAATCCAAATCAGTGGTGGATTGACACCGGTGCTACTAAACATGTGTGCTCCAACAAAGACATGTTTAGTACTTTTGAAGCTATGGAAAATGGCAAAAAGTTGTTTATGGGGAATTCGGCCACTTCCGACATCAAAGGTCAAGGGAAGGTGGTTTTGAAGATGACATCCGGCAAGGAATTGACTCTCAACAATGTACTTTATGTGCCCGATATCCGGAAGAACTTGGTGTCCGGCTCGCTTTTAATTAAGCATGGTTTTCGTATTGTGTTCGAGTCCGATGTTGTCACTTTGTCCAAGAATGGAATTTTTGTAGGAAAAGGTTATGTGAATGATGGGATGTTTAAGCTTAGTGTTATGGTAGTGAAACCGAATGTATTGGCTACTAAGCCCAAAGTTAATGAAATGAATAATTCTTCCGTTTACTTGCTTGAGTCTTCCCATTTGTGGCATGGTAGATTAGTACATGTTAATTATGATGCTATTCGTAGAATAATTAACTTGAACTATATACCAAAATTTAAAGTTGATTGCAAACACAAATGTGAACCTTGTGTTGAAGCAAAATTTACAAAACCTTCATTCCATTCAATAACAAGAAATAGTGAACCACTCGAGTTAGTTCACACGGACTTATGTGACTTTAAATCAACACAATCACGTGGTGGCAATAAGTACTTCTTAACTTTTGTTGATGATAGCACAAAATATTGCTATGTGTATCTTATCAAAAGTAAAGATGAAGCTATAGAGAAGTTTATTCTCTATAAAAATGAAGTTGAGAATCAATTAAACCGGAAAATTAAGGTGCTAAGAAGTGATCATGGTGGGGAATATGAGTCTCCATTTGAGGCAATTTGTGCTCAAAACGGAATTAAACATGTAACCACAGCACCTTATACACCCCAACAAAACGGTGTTGCCGAACGAAAAAATCGAACATTGGAAGAAGCAATGAATGCCATGTTGATAAGTTCGGGATTACCTTCTAACATGTGGGGAGAAGCCGTGTTGTCGGCAAATTATGTGTTAAATAAGGTACCTCGAAAGAAACTAAACAAAAGCCCATATGAATTATGGCATGGAAGAGCACCATGTTATAAATACTTGCGAGTGTGGGGGTGTCTTGCGAAGGTAGCTGTACCTCCACCTAAAAGGGTGAAAGTTGGTCCTAAGACTGTTGATTGCATATTTATTGGATATGCACAAAACAGTTGTGCTTATAGATTTCTTGTTCATGAATCGAAAATTCAAGATATACACAAGTATACTATAATGGAATCAAGAAATGCTTCTTTCTTTGAGAATGTGTTTCCGTGTAAAAGAGATGAGGCAAGCTCATCTAAACGGACGTTTGATTCAATAGAAGAAGAAGTAGGAGAAGAAGAAAATCATCATGAAAATGATGAAGCGGAGGTAGAACCTCGACGTAGCAAACGAGGTAGGATAGAAAAATCCTATGGATCGGATTTTATAACCTACATGCTTGAAAGTGAACCACAAAGTTATAAAGAGGCCGTGAGCTCTTCGGAAGGACCTTTGTGGAAAGAGGCCATCAAAAGTGAGATTGATTCCATTTTACAAAATCACACTTGGGAACTAGTGGATCTTCCTCCGGGAAGTAAAACACTAGGATATAGGTGGATTTTTAAAAGGAAAATGAAGGCTGATGGAACCATTGATAAGTATAAGGCCAGACTTGTAATAAAAGGTTACAGACAAAAGGAAGGTCTTGATTACTTTGACACGTATTCTCCTGTTACGAGAATTACATCTATTAGGATTGTACTTGCAATTGCCGCTTTGCGAAATCTTGAAGTACATCAAATGGATGTAAAAACTGCCTTTCTAAATGGAGATTTAGAAGAGGAGATTTACATGGAACAACCAGAGGGATTCTCTGCTCCAGGGCAAGAAAATAAAGTGTGCAAGTTAGTGAAGTCATTGTATGGCCTCAAACAAGCACCAAAACAGTGGCATCAAAAGTTTGATCAAGCCATGATTGAAAGTGGATTCAAAATCAATGAATGTGACAAATGTGTCTATGTTAAAATCACTGAAAATGGCTATGTTATTTTGTGTCTTTATGTAGATGACATGCTTATCATAGGAAGCTGTGATAAAATGATTAAATCCACAAAGAATATGTTAAACTCGAAGTTTGACATGAAGGATATGGGTGTAGCGGATGTGATCCTTGGTGTGAAAATTTCTAGAATATCCGATGGACTTGTACTAAGTCAATCACATTATGTGGATAAAATTCTTGAGAAATTTAACAAGGATGACGATAGAACGGCAAATACTCCAATTGACACAAGCCTACATTTAACGAAAAATCGAGGCGAACCTGTGTCTCAATTAGAGTATTCGAGGGTCATTGGAAGTCTAATGTACCTAATGAGTTGTACAAGACCAGATATTGCATATGTTGTAAGCAAACTGAGTCGGTATACAAGTAATCCTGGGAAGGACCATTGGAAGGGTATAGTGAGAGTACTAAGGTACTTAAGATATACTCGTAATTATGGATTATACTATACTAGACATCCAAATTGTAATTGAAGGATATAGCGATGCTAATTGGATATCAGATATCAAAGACTCTAAGTCTACTAGCGGATATATATTCACATTAGCCGGTGCTGCTATATCATGGAAGTCTTCTAAGTAGACTGTTATAGCCAGATCCACTATGGAATATGAGTTTATAGCATTAGACAAGTGTGGTGAAGAAGCCGAATGGCTACGCCAATTTTTAGAAGATATTCCAAAGTGGACAAAGCCTGTGCCAGCAATTTGTATACATTGTGATAGCCAATCTGCAATTGGTAGGGCACAAAGTCATATGTATAATGGTAAGTCTAGACATACACGTCTTAGACATAATACCATAAGACAACTACTCTCAACTGGTACCATATCTATTGACTATGTGAAGTCAAAGGATAATTTAGCGGATCCGTTAACGAAAGGGTTAACAAAAGAGGTAGTTGAACGTTTGACATTAGGAATGGGACTAAAGCCTCTTTAGAAGTTAAACACGCGGAAAACCCCACCTAGTTATTTGGAGATCCCAAGATCTAGGTTTTCAAAGGGACAACCTAACTGTTAAAAGACTTGTAGTGTCACTGTGGGGGAATCATCCCCAAACCCATTCCTTAAGTGACATCCCGAAAGGAAAAGGTTAAGCTTCTAGCTTTTAATGATTCTTACGCTTCGAAAAGTCGAGCGGGATAATACGGGTTAATTATAAGAATCACCTATGTGAGAGAGAAGTGTGGCCGCTTCGAGGAGAATTGCGTGAGGCTCAATTCTTAGACCCTCTCACAGAACCAGGCATTATGTTCAGGGCCGTGAATGAACATAGTCATGAGAATTGAAGTGTGTTAGGGAGATACTGTGTAAAGTATATGATCGGCTACACAAAAAATTTGAACAGTTTAAGGACATCGTGTCTACTGATTAGCGAGTAGAGTAAATATATTTTACAAGGGAAGGTTCAAAGGGCAAACCCCTACCTATCCTATGCAGGTGTCAACTGTCGGACTTTATCACCATTTCCTCATTATTTCCTTCATGTGGGGGATTGTTGGAAAAAATAGTGGGTGTGAAGGAAATTTGAGATTATTTCCTAAATGGGTTATTTATTAAATGACCAAATTGATTATGGATTTGTATTCTACTCCATGAGAACATTAAAATTGAATATTTATTTGTCCAAGATGGTTGATGGATGAATGAAATATTAAGGCTCAAAGATGATGGGTTGGAAGTGGGAAAAAGATGTTATCCCACATTGAATGGGAATGTGAAAGTTAGATAGTTTAAATACTACTACACTTTATGAAAGGAGTAATTGTGTGTGGCATAGAGGCTCTCTCTCTCGCGCACGGGTGCGCAGGGGGGGGTGCAAATCATGGTCCAAAATAGGCTTGGAGCTACCGAACTCATGTGCGTACGCGTCCTGCGGACACGAATGTAGCTCCGAAATGGCCTACCCGCGCAAGCCCACCTTTTGCTTAAATTTTGAATTTTTGATTTCAAAAATTTATTTTTGATTTCGGAAATTACTCCCATTTACTCATTGTAACTGTAACTGAAATGAGTTAATTCGATTTTAATTTCTCCTCCTTGTAACAGCCAAATCAGAATCAAATACGAAATTATTACTGTAATAATTTCGTGATTATGGTTGATTTTATGGTTGATTATCAGTTTTGATTTCAAGGCAGCTATAAAATGGAGTCTTCACAAATCATTTGACACACCAGTTTTCCTGCAACTCTTCTCACTCTCTCTTTGCTGCATATTGTTCAAATCTTCATTTGGCCTCCTTGCATACTGCATCGTGGTGATACTGTCTAGGCACACTGCCAATTCGCCGGGAACTTTAGGTGCAAAGTGCCCCCGGTCCGCACGTTCTATCCTGGGAGACTCGCGTCCAAGGCAGCCTCAAGCACTATTGGTGAGGGGACGAATAAGTCTTAAGGAGACTGATTCATCAGGGCTCGTGCACAACCGTGTTGCTGCCATATTATTTTTTCATTTCCAGTTTATATTTCTGTTACAGTTTAATTATTTCTGTTCTGTAATTTTTATTTGTAATTTCTTTTCTTCTGTATTTGTAAATTTTGCTAACATCCATCACTCCATCTAATAACATATTTGCTCAGTTCTACTTCTACCCCTTGCATTTGTCTTTTTTCCTTGAAAAATACATGATGAATCTACGACCCCTAGTATGTAAATTGCATTGTCCTAAACATTTCTCTGCGTTTGATCAAGCAGTCAATTGTTTACTCTTAATTTGTATTAGATGGCTTGTGTAAAGTCAAAGGGGGAGGGGGTGAATGTCTAAAATTAGAAAGACTTGGATGGAAGTATTGTTAAGGAATTAGACTCCTAATCATTGTCTAAAATTAGGAAGAAAACTCTTAGTGACACTGCTTATATGGTATTGTGGTTGGTGGTTAACATCTTAAAATATAAACAAGATGAGAGTCTTTCTCATCCACAGCTATCAAAATTCGTCCATCTTTGACCAAGAAAGACAGAGCAAACAAGTTCTCGACAGTTTGAGCAAAGGATTTTCTGTTTAATAAGAGTTTTTTCAGTTTCACTGTCCTCTTCTCTTTAAGGATCTCAAACATCACATCCATGTTTGTGACAGTATCTGTTTTCTCTTCACTGGTGTTATACTGTTACCTTATTTTTACTTGTGACAGTATAACACCAGTGAAGAGAAAACAGACACTGTCACAAACATGGCTGTGATGTTTGAGATCCTTAGAGAGAAGAGGACAGTGAAACTGGAAAAAGTTCTTGTTAAACAGAAAATCCTTTGCTCAAACATTCGAGAACTTGTTTGCTCTGTCTTTCTTGATCAAAGATGGGATAGGGTTTTGATAGTTGTGGATGAGAAAGACTCTCATCTTGTTTATAAATGTTAATTCATCATTGTAAAATTATATATTTTACAACAAAGAATTAAATATTAACAATTTACAATTATTCACAATATTAATAGTTTAAAAAATGTGATAGATGTGTGTGTTAATTCATTATTGTAAAATTATGCATTTTACGGTAATGAATAAAAATTAATGTTATGACGTGACGTTGTGACAGTTGAAACACAAAATCTTAGAAACCCATTTAAGAATCTTTAACTTATCATGCTGAGGTCAACATGTAGTCATCGATTCTTAAATTGTCCGTCTGGACAGTCTTGAAATGCACGATTATATGATTTTGTAAATATCATCTTTGTCTATTAAAATTGCTTGAATAGTCGATAGTTGAGATATTTCGGTTGCATTCCTATTGTTCTCTGAGTGTATACTAGACATGGTTGATTACACACTGTCGATTCTAATCGATAGTGTTTGATTGACCTAGTCTACGTCGTGCACTTGGAGACCGTGGGTTATCTTCGAAATTTCTTGATTTTCGATTATAAAGCAAGTAGACAAAGTGATATTTGCAATTCATATAATCGTGCATTTCGAGATGGGATAGAAGCCAACCCCAATTCTAAACCTAAATGAAGTGTCTTGTTGCTTTTAAGTTTGTAATTCAAATTTAGGGAATGGTAATACGTTAATTACATCTAAACTGTTAATATATTATGAAATCAAATAATTATTAACATCCCAATTTTGTTTCATCCGTCGATTAGATTGAGTTTACGTATAATATATAGATTGCAATGCAGGATTGATGTCTGTCAACGATGATCGTAGTTGGATGTACAATCAGAAGTTGCCGAATCAAATGGGTATCAATCCTGAGTTCATAAGAGGGTTGAAGGGGTTTATTGAATTTGCTACATCAAATCCCAGTCACATGAATGGTGATAAGATTAGGTGTCCATGCACCAAGTGTTGTAATACCAAGTTTCTATTCGTGATCGATACTCAGAGACATCTTTTGCGTAACGGGTTTGATGTTGGGTACAAACGGTGGACTCGTCATGGTGAGAAAATGATATTGCGCCCAAATGTTACGAATAATCCCCCCAAGAATATTCATGTACCTCCTGAACCCGAACCTATTATTCACGACAATGAAGAACCACCTTAGAATATGGAAGATATGGTTAGGGATGCAGCCTATCCAGAGTTCGATTGGTCAGAGAACCAACAGCAGGAACTAACTCCTGCAGCCAAGAAATTTATTAATGTTATGGACTCTGTAAAAGAGAAGGTCTATCCAGGTTGCGAGATCAGTATGTTGGAGGCTATGGCTGAGCTCCTTATCATGAAAGCAATTAAGCGGTTGTTGCCAAAAGAGAATAAGATGGTTATAAACTTTATGAGACAAAGAAGTTGGTTGGGCAGATTGTGCTATGTTATGAAAAGATGATGAGTGTAAGAATGACTGCATGCTATTCTACAAGAAAGATTCACAGAAGACAGAGTATTCAATTTGCAAAGAAAGTAGATATAAGCCAAATCGGAGGGGTAGTTCACACACAAGAAAAACAAACCACATAAGCAGTTGCGTTATATGCCATTGATTCCAAGATTGCAACGCCTCTACGCGTCTAAATCTACTGCAGAAGCAATGCGTTGGCATAAGGAAAGTTTGCATGAAGAGGGTGTGTTGATTCATCCCAGTGATGGGGAGGCATGTAAACACTTTGATAAGACTTATCCTGACTTTACGTCTGAAGTAAGAAATACTCCCTCCGTCTCAGCCCAATGGAGACCAAATTTTTGGGCACACAGATTAAGGAAAAGTAAGAGAGATAAAAAGTGAAAGGAAATGTTGTGAGTATGAAAAATTAAATAGGAGAGAGAATGAGTGGGATGAATAGTGATTTGATTGGTGTTGTGAGTGTAAAAGTAAATAGGAGAGAGAATGAGTGGAAAAAATAGTAAAGATTCCCTTCCATTTTGGGCAGTCTCCATTGGGCTGGGACAGACCAAAAAGGAAATAAGTTTCCATTGGGCTGGGATGGAGGGAGTATACGGTTATGCATCTGCTCTGATGGTTTCAATCCGTTTGGTCCTGGGGCAAAATCTTACTCTTGTTGGCCGATTATAGCCACTGTCTACAATCTTCCCCCTGGTTGTGTATGAGTGATCCCTACATGTTTTTGTCGTTATTCATCCCCGGACCAAACAGCCCTGGGAGGAACATTGACGTCTATCTCCGACCTTTGATGGCCGAATTGAAACAGCTTTGTGAGGATGGGGTCGAAACGTGGGTGCTTTCAAGCGAGAGAATTTTAGCCTGAAGGCTATGTTGATGTGGACAGTTAATGACTTCCCTGCATATGGGATGTTATCGGGTTGGAGCACCCACGAGAAGTTGGCATGTCCGTATTGTATGAGTGGCACAAAGTCTTTCACGCTCAAGTACTCTGGAAAACCATGTTGGTTCGATTGCCATAGACAATTTCTTCCGGAGGACCACCTATTCAGGACCCAAAAGAATGTGTTTAAAAAGAACAAGAATGACCATAATGATCCCCCGATTTGTTTGAGTGGTGACGTGGTCTATAGGGAGGTATCTAGATTGCCCGATCCTCGGTGGGGGAAAAAGTTTTCGAAGAGAAAAATACAAGGGTTTGGGACTTCCCATAACTGGACCAAGAGGAGTATATTTTGGGAGTTGCCATACTGGAAAACAAATCTCATTCGATATAACCTTGACATGATGCACATTGAGAAGAATGTATTCGATAATATTTTTAACACGTTGATGGATTTCAAGGCAACAACTAAAGCCACAGTCAAAGGTCAAATGGACCTTAAGGAAATCTGTAAGTGGCTGGCCTTAGAGTTGTCTGAGGTCAATGGTAAAACAGTGAAACCGGTGGCTCAATACGTGCTTACAAAGGAAAACAAACACCTCCTCCTGAAATGGCTCAAGGATTTAAAGCTTTCATATGGTTATGCATCTAACATTGGTAACTGTGTCAATGTAGAGGAGGGGAAAGTGCAGGGTTTGAAGAGTCATGATTGCCACGTTTTGTTGGATAGACTACTTCCGATTGCTCTCAGGGATCTCTTGCCTGACAATATCTGGGTGGCATTAACAGAGTTAAGTGAGTTTTTCTGAGCGTTAACATCGACCACACTACGTGTTGATCACATGGAAAAGCTTGAGGAGAGCATCTTAGTGACTTTGTGCAAACTTGAGAAGATATTTCCTCCTTCATTCATTGATTCTATGGAGCATTTACCGGTCCACTTGGCATACGAAGCTAGAGTTGGTGGTCCAGTTCAATACAGATGGATGTATCCATTTGTGAGGTAATTGAATTTATTCTATTTCTAAATAATTTGAGCGTTAACAATATACCTTCTTTAACATTATTTATGTTTTAATCTACAAATGACTTTTAGGTATATATGCCAATTGAAAAGGAAGATGAGCAATAGGGCCATGGCCGAGGCCTCAATTTCAGAGGCTGTTATTATAGATGAGATTGTTGCCTTTGTTGAAACATATTTTCATCCTGATGTTGATATGAGATTGACTAGGGTTGGCCGCAATTACGATGGTGGTTGTCCGTCTAATGGAAACATCTCTGTATTTTCATCCACTGGTCGGTTCCTCGGCAAACGGGTTGGTATGCGTATGTTAACCGCTAAAGAGTTTGCCGCGGTCTCACTCTATGTTCTTCTTAACTGTGACGAGGTTGAGGAATATGTCAAGTAAGTCATTGATGTTATGTTTACGCCTCGTCGATTAAATTATGCATGTTTAATAACCTGCATATGAAATGCCTTGTTTAACCCTATTGCAGAATGTTTGAAGATTTAGCTCAGGATTTATCTCCAGAACTCATCGCAATTAGGACATACAAAGAATTTCCAAACTGGCTAAGGAAATATGTAAATATTTCGTTTTATTCAAATTTATTCTACACACTTTTTTAAACATTCAATCTTAAAATTGCATTAAATTGGCTACATATTGTCTCATAGATAACTGAACATCCGGGTGATGCAAAAGCTGCAAAGTTAAGACATTTAGCAGCAACTCCGTACTTGAACGTTAATTTATACAATGATTATTTCGTGAATGGCTATGTATTTTATACCAAAGCTTATGGGGCTCTAAATTAACGTGGAATAGCAGTGTGAAGCTTAAAGGAAACCTTGATTATTATGGTGTCCTGAAAGAAGTAGTCGAGGTGGATTATTTGGGTGGAAACAATGTTGTCTTGTTCAATTGTGAGTGGCGAGATGTTGTACGAGGTGTTAAGAAGCACGCCATATTTGACCTCGTCGATGTAAAGGACTCATCCAAACATGTTGGCGATGACGTCTTCATCTTAGCATTTCAAGCACAACAGGTATACATGACACCCTACCCTTGTCGGCGACCCGACGGATGGTGGGCTGTCTGGAAGACCAAGGCTAGAAGCATGATTGACAACCTAACCTCGTCGACAACTACAGAGTCGTCATTAGAAACACCCTATCAAGAGGATATAATGCTAGTGTCGCCTAACGTTTCATCAGCTAATCATCCATTAGATGATGTCACTCATATTCCTCAAAATGTTGATGAACCCGAGGAAGATATCTTACCAGTGAATTTGCCACCTCCTCTGCCTAGTTCAGGTCATCTCGCGCACTTTGAAGTTGAAGAGGAAGAGGAAGAGGAAGAGGAAAAGGACAAGGACGAGGACTTAGAACCAGAGTTTGATTCATCAGAGTCCGAAGATGAAGATGAAGAACTTGAGTTTTGTAGTAATTCAGAGTCCAGTGATGAGGATGGGGATGAAGATTAATAATAGTTTAAAGTTTTATATGTATTATTTTAGTGTATTTAGATGTATTGTGAATGATTTAGATTATTTTAAAGTTTTATATGTATTGTGAATGCTTTAAATTTATTTTAAGAAGATCTGTTAATATATTGTTTCCTATTGTTAAAGGTTTATATTTTAATATTTTTAGTGTATTTAGATGTATTGTGAATGCTTTAGATTATTAGAACTTTAAATTTATTTCAAGTAGATCTGTTAATATATTGTTTCCTATTGTTAAAGTTGTATATTTTAATATTTTTAGTGTATATAGATATGAGTTCTAGTAGAGCGGGCAGGAAGACACGCACCGTGTACACATCTATTATTGGGACGCAACCATCCCGATCTGATACCAGTGCTACCGATACTGATGATGTCGACCCTACACATAGTAGTACCAGCTCCTCCTCTGGGGCTAGTACTACTATGAGTCCTACTCCTGTCGATTCTGAGGGGAGGACGTTTCTCCGGATATCGCCACATTATGCACACTAAGTAACTCTTCATTAATTTGATATAAGTTGATTCCTTTTTGTTTTAAATATAATTCATTATTTAAGTTAAAATGTTATTGTATAAATATACTTGGCAGGTTTGTAGGTGCATACCCTACACCCGGGATTAGGATTGGGCAGTATTGGCGGTCTCGGGTCATGCAAGAGTTTTGGCCCAACTGGAAATCATTGCCACAGGAGGAGAAGGAGTATGCTTGGGAGGAGTTTAAGGTAATGTGTTAATGGTTTTTATTTAAAACTTAAATGTTAGTTTGTTATTAAAATGTTATAATTAACAATGATTATACTCTTTTAATTTTGTAATGTTATCATTATATGTTGTAGTTGAAATTTACATGGGCGCCGGACATCGACGAGGGGATGGTTAAACTTATTTTCATGACACAGTGTCAGAAGTTATTTCGGGATCATATTGGTAACATATTTATCTATCCTTAATTAGTTTAATTAACAATGATTATACTCTTTTAATTTTATAATGTTATCATTATATGTTTACGAGATATTCATATTTTTAATAGGTACCACGAAGTCTAAATTTTATATTAAGCGGCTGGAGAAGGGATTAGCGCCCGAGACACCGACTTGGATGACCGAGGAGGTGTTTCGTAGATTTTGCGAACATTGGTCATCAGATGGGGCGGTAGCAATCGCCCAACAGGCTCGGGCAAATAGAGCGGGCTCCTCGGGGTCGGCGACAAAGCATACGATGTGGACGATCAACGTTGGCGAGGATCATATGCGTATGGTATGTATGTTAGTTTAAATGTAGTGTATGCATGCTTTGAAATCTGTTTATATACGTATGTTAGCTAGGGAGCCATGTTGATGCTATGAAATCCATGGTTTTAGTTTAATTGACTTTGAAACTAAACAGGACGGTTGTATGCACATTTTTGGTGGGTGTTAGTGTAAATTATAAGAAATACATGGGGTGTTAGTTTAAATGTAGTGTATGCATGCTTTTAAATCAGTTTATGTACGTATGTTAGCTGGGAGCCATGTTGATGCTATGAAATCCATGGTTTTAGTGTAAATGTAGTGTATGCATGCTTTGAAATCAGTTTATGTACGTATGTTAGCTGGGGAGCCATGTTGATGATATAAAATCCATGGTTTTAGTTTAATTGACTTTGAAACCAAACAGGACGGTTGTATGCACGTTGTTGGTGGGTGTTAGTGTAAATGATAAGAAATACATGGGATGTTAGTTTAAATGTAGTGTATGCATGCTTTGAAATCAGTTTATGTACGTATGTTAGCTGGGAGCCATGTTGATGCTATGAAATCCATGCTTTTAGTGTAAATGTAGTGTATGTTTTCTTTTCTAAGATTACCCCTAAATCCTAATGAAAGTAAATATTATACTCACAACTTTAGTGATTAAAGAGAACATATTTTTATCACAAGGATAATATGGGAAGTTAAATGTTGCATTTATACCATTTCAAAATAATAATCTCGCTTATTTTATTTATAGGTAAATGAACATGGCCCCGATGTCGGTTTTTTGGATGTTTTCGTTAGCACGTATGTTAGAACTCCTACATCCACCGATCAACCTCCGCAGTGGGTTGATGATCGATCTGCATTGGCCTTTGTAAGTAAACTATCATTAAATGACTTGATTTTGAATATGTAAATTTATTTATGTATATTGTGTATATGATTATATTTGTTTGTTTTATTTTGACAAAATACATATCAAGCCGCCGTTGTTCCCGAAGGTACTCCTCCCGGCCAGCCCGTTCCATTCGTGCCTGAAGTTTGGCAAGCGGTCACCTCAGATGGACATCCAAAGAGAGGAGACCGAGTGTTAGGGATGGGGATCGCGGGCTGCAATGCCCATCGTCGTCGATCGGCCATCGCGCGAATGTTTTCAGGACCGATCCTCAGTATGCTTTGAGGATCGACTCTCTGGAGGCTCAGGTGGCTGAGGAGAGACGCGTGGCTGCGGAGGCTTGGGCACAGCTTGTGGAGGCTCAGGCAAAGGCTGCTAAGGCTGATGCAAAGGCTGCGGAGGCTCAGGCACAGGTTGTGCAGCATCGGGAGGAGACGAAACGTCGATTTGCGATGGTGATGGTCGAGATGCAGAATCTGGTGCAGCAGGGTAATTTCCAGTCTCACCCCCCAAGTTGATTTTGTACTATTTTATACTTTTTTATAATAACATTTGTGATATTTGTTTGTAATAACATTTGTGATGTCCCCATTTCAAGTCTCCTCCCCCTCCCCCCAATTTTGGGTACTGGGATGTCCCAATTTCCAGTCTCCCCCCACCCCCCGCCCCCCTCCCCACCGATTTGGTACTGGGAGCCCCCGCCCCCCACCCCATCGATTTGGTACTGTATTTTGGTTTTTATATTTTTAGTTGTATCAATTGTTATATCAGGTACAAAAAAAATATTATAATTGATATTTACGATTTTTTAAAATTTATTTTTTGCATTATTAGCGGCGGAAATTTCCGTCGCTGAGTTACTTTATTTTAATTTAATTTTTATTTCAGCGACGGAATATCGCTGAGTTACTTTATTTTAATTTAATTT
>JAFEMH010008257.1:0-30000 GCA_022495995.1 Adenophora triphylla var. japonica | reverse complement strand
GTTAAATATATGTATAGCTTAAGAATTGCTTAATTCCAATCATTATAAGCATTATTTAGGACCTCTAATTTTAACTAAACTACTTAGATTTTTCTATGTACTCTTAGTATCCTTTTAGTGCTAGTGATAGTGTTTTTACTTGTACTTTCTCAAAGATTATTGAAGACTTGAAGACCTAGAGATTTTCCAAGACAGTATTGGTTTACTTGTGCAGGTTGCCAAAGCCTCAGCCGGTTAAGTGCCTTAACTAGTCATGCCCTTAGCCGGTCAAACCACTCAACCGGTTGGGATAGTCAAATCGGTTAAGCTCCTTAGTTGCGATATCAGTCAAGCATCCTCAACAAGCTTCCTACCAGTTGAAGTATTTAATGTTCTCACCTACTTAGCTAAAGTTGGTAGAACAGTTGCTATGAAGACTTTGCTGCCGTCTTGTCAGTAACAATTTCAGGGAATGTTCAAGTTACCAGTACTCACAACAACTTCTTTATCTAGTGGAAAATTCAAAGATGGTTGTCCTTCAAATCTCAAGCATTTAATACAAAAGATATTTTCATTAAATGCTTGTCAGACCAAGTCATCCCTTCAACCCCTTCAAGACAACAACTCAATTTTTGAAGACACTATAAATACCTTCCTTAGAGCATTGAAGAGGGTTGGTGCATTAAAGATTTTGAGAGTGAGATTGTCAAGAACTGCAAGTGTTCAAGCATTGAAGTTCAAATCAATTAGTCCTCATATTCACTAGATAATTTATTAGGACATACACTGTGCACACTCAATCAATTGTTGTAAGTGTTCCCCAAGAAGACTATGTCTGGAACATATTGATTGATCACACTACATACCCAAGAGAAATCAGTTCAATTTGTGAACACATTTCTTGAAAATACCTGGTCAAATCTTGTATCACGATCCATTAGTGATCACTTTTCTTTAAGCAGCTTTCAATCATAAAGCTTGCAACTTGTAATAGACTAGTGACATTAATAGTGCACCTTTTCACAAATCCAAGTTTTGACCAAACTTGGTAGAGGACGTAGTAGTTATTTAACACTGTGAATCTATCAAAATAATTGTGTCCCCTTGTTTGTGTGTTTGCTAATTTCTCTTGCCTTGTAACCGGTTGAACTTTATCAGCGGTGTAAGAACCCAAATTCGATTTGTAATAATACGCTAATTCGCACTTTCCAGATTAACGAGATTTTTCGGGACTGTCCGGATCATCCAAAATCAAAGTGTATTAAAAACATGTTAGAACACATGAAAAATATTACTTTTCAAAAAATACGCAATTTTCGGGACAGTTCCGACATTTATTCGAACAGTTATTTAAAAAACTGTCAAAATAACTGACAAAGGACGAAACAATGATAACTCATCACAAAAGTCTCCCCAAGGGTCAAATCAGGGTTAAATCAAGGTCAAATCAGGGTCAAATCACGTCAGAGTGTGAAATGACTAAAATACCCTCAGACTGATAGTTAGGCCGACCGGCCTGTTTTACTGGCTTAACCAGCAAGCGTCCAACGGTCACATCAATAATTTGAAATGCCCAAAATGCCTTCAATATGAAGGATTGGTCGACCAGCCTGTTTTGCAATTTTACAGCCTATAAATACAGCCTCAGTCATTCAGTAAAGGGTCCCAAAAAATTTCACCCTCTTGCCTTCACACCTCAATTCTAGCATCCCAACCTCCCCCGAAAGTCTCAGAAACTTCCTCAATTTGCGTGAAAGCCTCGTTTTCCCAAACAAACACCATCCAAACACTTTTCAAATCCTTTTTGTATCCAATATACGATCCCTCAGAAGATAGAGTAAAAAAACTTAACGATTGGTAAACTCTCCTTCTCAATCTAAACTTTAGTCCCCTTTTACGTCTTTTTTTCTATTTCTGTTCTGATCAAACTCTTCAAAATATAGACGCTACGTTGTCTCCGAGTCAAGAAATGACCCTCTCTCTATTACTTTTCTCTTGCGAAAAGAGTAATTTAGAGTTAAAGCGGGTGATATTGACTCGTTATTTATCACTTTATCTTATTATGTCATTTCTACCGTCCGAATCGTTTGATTCGTTGATATTGTCATTTAAATAACGCTTTTTACCGTTCGAATCGTTTGATTCGTCGATCGCATCTTTTACCGTCCGAATCGTTTGATTCGTTGATACCGTCATTTCAAAACTGTCTTTTACCGTCTAAACTGTTTGGTTTGTTGATCGTATTTACATTTAACATCCGAGTCAAGAAATTGACTTGTCGATCGTCATTTAATTACTATCATTTACTTTAAATGTCTTTTCTTTATTGTCATTTTATCAAAAAAGGGTAACGTTATAATGCCTGATTCAAATCAAAATCTTTTCCTTACTGTCATTTTATCAAAAAAGGGTAACGTTATAATACCCGATTCAAATCAAAATATCCTTCATTTCAAAACTCGCAATTCAAACTCATTTCAAGTAATTCACACACACATACATGCACAGTTTTTGAGAAAGATAGAAAGACTCGTCAATATGAGGCGTTTCGGGTGAGCACAATTTATCTCTTTCTTAGGCGTAACATGACCTCTGAACCTAACAATCTCTGTTCAAAAAAACCTTTTTCAAAGTTTTGGATCATAATAAAAATGGCGTGGAGACTCTCTTTTTTCCTTGAAATTCAGACCGCTCGTTGCTTTCGCGATTGCGAGCGAAGCCGACGCGTTCGGGCGCCGTTTCGGATCGGGGGTAATTTCAGTTGGAGACTCCGCTGGGGACTTTAACAAGTTTTCTTAAAACTACTTTTGTTTTAAAAATATTTTGTGGGTCAAACTTTTGTTTACCCTTTCTCGCTTTTTGTGCACGTGTGTTTTCTTCTCATTTTTGTAAATTACTTGCTTTTCTTTCCAAAAAAAAAATTTTAAACAGCTCCGATTTTCAAAACATTAGACTGTTTTATTTAAAAAAAAAAGTGTTGTTTTTCACTCTTTAGAAACAAAGCCTTTTTTCAATGTTTTGGGCTATATTAAAACGGCGTGGCGACTCCTCCAAACAAACGCAGCGACACCTCCCAACCAACGCAGCGAGATGTCCGGCCCGCGTGTACGCGGATCGGGTAATTTCAGTTGGCGACTCCGCTGGGGACATTTTGTTTTAAAAAACTTAAAAAAAAAAGATTTTTAAAGCATTGATGAGGGTCAAACTTTCATTTTACCCCATCTTTAACTATTGTGTGTGTTTGCATGTGCTTATTTTTTATTTACAAAAAAAATAAAATACAAAAAAAATGCATCATAATACATCTGTGTACATACTCTTAAAAAATTCTGCAAAAATTTTTGTTTTACTCAGAAAAAGAATTTTAGTGACCGCACACTACGCGTACTCTTATCCTGTACATTGCACACTACAACCCCAAACCCGGAGTGGTCTCAGTTGCAGTTCGATTGGTCTTCCTGACACCTTTCGGACGCGCACGAGATCATTCCAAACTTCCCATCCTAGCCAGTGTCAACCCTGCACGCTTGCATCACACTCTGTCCAGACTCGGTTGGTTTTTACCCAGTCCGTGTCATAAAGCCTGGATACATATCACATGTCGGCCATTATCTGAGTCAAAGCCGAGAAATCAAGATCCCTTGCGCAAGCAAGACGATGAAAGGCCATGCCTAAATCTTGACCCGATCTTGATTTCCAAAGCTACACCCAGACAGTGCTCCGTCCCGAATATACATCCATGCCCACATGACACCATGTCGTCAAGCCTTTAATACGTCATCCATGACAATATGACCAAGCCAACACCTAACATCACAGATCCCTTGCGCAACCAAGGTAATGAGAGGTCATGCTGAACTCTTGACCCGATCTTGACTCAGGTGTCGGCTCTCTGTTCACAATTCACATGGCCGACGCATTAAAACGAACATGACAGGCTCGGTCCTTAGGTTCAGTTTTTCTTTTTGGCCGGTGGAAACCGTTTTCCCTATAGGACCCTCGCCCGGGGTTGTCCACCCCGAGATGTCGAAATACAGGTGCAAAATGAGGGGCTTATAGCCGCACTGATGGTCTCCACTAACCCAGGATCTAGCATAGTTGCGAAAAAGAAGAGCAGTCTTTTCCAACAAACTTAGGATTCTGAGAAAACGCGTTTTAAGTAAATTAAAACAACAAAAAAAAGCATAAAAAAAGGAAATCGCATGTCGCATGAGCTTTCCCCCTTTATCCAAAAAAGGCATTCCCATGTCTAAAACCTTACTCGTCACCCCCTCCAGCAAAGCGAGAGTGATTGAGAGTACCCGGGAACCTTCCTTCCAGTGTCAGAGCCACAGGGTTCGACAGCCTTTCCAATACGACCACCAGAGCAACCTATCACTCCCTTATGGCAAGGTCGACAAATAACAACAAGGGAAACGGAATCCTGCCCCCAAGAAATTTCCCAACAATGGCAGAGGTTTGGCAAGCTGTCAGAGCTCTCGAAAAATGCCAAGGCGAACAACAGGCCTGGATCGAAGGTGCCATGCATCATTTCGGAACATTGGCCACCCCCAGCCACCTGGGGCTCCCGAGGACATACCCACTCCCGCAGCTTCCAACGTCTCTCATTGTCCCCCGGGATGCAATCTTGTGCCTCTGTACGAGCCCCGCAGCTGCAGAATGAAGCCGCAAAGCCCACTAGGGAAAGACATGCCAAGTCAACACAGTGAGGTCCTGAACCCACCACAAACTGCCGAACACATCTGGTGGGATATATGCGACCGCCCCGCTTGTCTGGAGAGGGACTTCCAAGATGAAATACACGAGGACCGTCCCCCAAGAAAGAAGAAAACCTCCTCTCAACAAAAACTGAAAAAGAGGTACGAAGCCGGTGATCCCATAGTGGGAACCCCTAGGCGAGCCATCATGAAAGTTTGACTACTACGTCATCTACTCCAACAAATCTCCTCAGCTTGACTCAACTCAAGATCACGGCAACTTCTGCTCCATGATTAGTTGGGATGAGCTCCGCACAGCCACCAACGGCCTAAGGGTCCTGACACCCCAACCCCTATCTTGGGAAGACATCAAGGCCATCGTTGACTCTCCAACAAAAGCAATAACGGTGAACGAGCTGAAATGCGATGTATGGCCCTACGCCAACCAAGGCCCTCCCGTGACAGAAGTGGGAGAAAAAGGCAAAGGAGTAAAGCCAGAAGTCAACATACTGACGCGTTCCGGCCAGATCCCGGTGAATCCTCCAAAGACAGACAAAAGGCCAGCCATACCTGAGCCTCGAACCGAGAAAGGCCCCTACGCCAAAAAAACTAAAGTGCTTGACCCAAAGGCTGAAGATCTGATCTTGACCCAGCTCAAGCGCACTCAGGCCAACATATCCCTCTGGTCCTTGCTCACTTCCTCCTATCCGCACAAGCTCAAGCTGGAAGAAAGCCTGGCCCAGACCATGGTGCCAATCAATGTGACCCCAAAGGAAGCAGTCCAAATGATCGGCAACATCCACTACGGTAACATCATTACCTTCACGGAGCTCGATCTACCGAAATGTTGGGCTAGCCACAATGAGCCTCTCTACATCACCGTCCAACTCGACGAGCGTCGCCTTCCTCGGGTCTTGGTGGATGGGGGATCGGCCATGAATGTCCTCCCTTCCAAAATGATGGACTTGCTAGGAATCAAGCCAACCGATCTAAAGCCATCAACGCAAATGATCAAAGCCTATGACTCAACGTCTCGCTCAGTCTTGGGGATAGCCACTCTGAACCTGTGGTTCGGAAAGCAGATGATGCCAACAGACTTCCAGTTCATCGACATCCCGATCACCTTTACTGCCATCTTGGGCTGGCCATGGCTACACCAAATCAATGGGGTGGCATCGACTCTACACCAATGCATCAAGTTCGTCCAAGGAAGTGATCTTACCATCATTTATGGGGACAGCGTGACCACCGAAGGGACCAACACAAATGGCATCTCAGTCTTGGAAATCAAGCACGACGACTAAGGCATGAAGGTGACAGGGTTCACAGTCGAAAGCCCAAAGGCCCAAGTATGCCATATAGATCTCCCCCTGACTTGGGATTGGATCCCTCTTCCCATGAAGATGATGAAGCTCATGAAATACATTTCGGGGCTCGGTCTGAGCAAGCACTATCAAGGCACCTACAAGATCATCGAGGTCAAAGAACTACACACCCACCGTGGCCTAGGGTACGTCCCTACTCCCAAAGACGCTGTGGAAGAGAGAAAAGCAGCATGAAAACGCTCAGCTACTGACAAAAGAGGTTCGCACGCAATCTCCGACCTCCGCCCTTACAGCCTTGACATGGCCTGGTACTTCACAAAGAAAGCCGACAACTTGAATGAAGACACGGAAAAGAGGACAGGGTTGATCAATGGTAAATAAAACTTGTCAGCAACAATGGACAATATCCAACAAAGCCTTGAAAGGTTCAGAGGCCTCGAGCCAAACCCCATCAGAAAGGCATTCCTCGATGCACCAACTCTACCGGGACCCACCACCACCACTATTCATAATGAATTTTTGTTTGGGAAAACCCCCTCTTTGGCAGAAGACCTCGAAAAGCTTTCTGTCAGTACCCGTGCAACAAACGAGCGGGACGAGTCAACATTCGAACTAGCGATGCCTAAGACAAGAGAAAAAGATGTCGCAGACAATGCCTAGAATGAGCCTTTAATACAACAACTCTTCAGTGAAGAAATCGAGGTGCCAGACCTCATCGATTTTGTTTCTGATAGCTCTATGGTAGCCATGATTGGGGACAACAGCGCGAAGCCTTTCGAACCTCGCCTCCTTTCAAGCTCATCCGCATTGCCATTAAAGAACTGGGCCACCTTCTCCGGACCTGCAGCCAGCAAGAAGGAAGTGATCGAACAACTTGGTCTAACCCCTTGCGTCATAGAGTCTAGATTCCAAACACATTCTGAGTATGTTGTATTTGAGTTCGAGTCCCTCGAGTCATCTAACGGCCTTATGCCAGAAGATTACGAATTCATAGCCAACCATGTATTCCCATATGCTCTTAATGAAAGTTTCGACCTTTCCGAGTATCCTCTCATTCCATCTTTAACAACTGATAAATTAACTAAATCACAAACTGTTAATAATGATTCACTTGATAAAAAGCAGACACATTAAATGAACAATACATTAAACACATCTGTAAGCATTTTACCAAACGAGAGGAAAAATGGGCCCAAGCTGCCGAGGAGGTTTTAACCACAGTGAATTTGGGGACTGCTGAAGAGCCTAAAGAGAAGCAAATCGGAAGCCTCTTCACCGGCACAGTATGAGAATGAAAAGTCAATCAAGGGACGGGTAATGACCGAACAACTGGCCGACTTCCCAAACGACGAGGCCCAAGGTCCCGAACCACAATTTCCAGACGAAGGAATCTTCGCACTTGAAGGCAAAAATTGATGGCAGCTGTTCTTCGACGGAGCAGCCAACAAAAGAGGAAATGGCATTGGTATGCTCTTGGTTGACCCAAAAGACGAGCACACCCCAATCGCCATAAAGCTAAACTTCGAGGTAACTAACAATGCCACCGAATATGAAGCATGAGCCGCCGGACTAGAGGCAGCCCTCGAAAGAAACGTCCAAGAGCTAGAGGTCTACGGGGACTCCACCCTGATCATCGATCAAGTTTCCAACAAATGGAAAATGATAGACCCAGGTCTACAAAAATACCACGTCTGCATGGAGAGCCTCATCATGCAATTCAAAGAGGTCACCTTCCACTATTTGCCAAGAGACCGCAATCAGTTTGCAGACGCCCTAGCCACCTTGGCTTCACTCGTTGAAATCCCCGAAGGGAAGGCTATAAAGCCATTCAAAGTAGGAAGAAAGGAAATTCCTGCCTACTGCTGCGAGATCGAACCAGATCCCGAGCCCATCAATGAGCCGAGGTATAACCAAATCTACCCATACCTCAAGAACGGGGAAACCGCCTTCATGAACGAGGAGGGCAAATGCAAAGAAGGAATCAAATCCAAGAGCATCGTGGCCTTAAAATGCCTTGCCTCTCACTTTGTCATCCTTGGGGACATGCTGTAAAAAAATGCTACCAAGGGCCGCTCATCCTCTGCATCAGCAAGGGAAAAGAAGACGAGCTCATGAACGAAGTTCACAATGGGGCTTGCGGCCCCCACATGAATGTCAGGGCCCTGATGCAGATCATTCTTCGAATGGGCTACTACTGGATCTCCATGGAGGCAGACTGCATCCACTTTGTCCGAAGCTGCAATAAGTGCCAATGGTTCTCCAACCTCAACCATCTTCCTCCTCACGATCTCTATTGCATGACTACTCCCTGACCCTTTGCCACTTGGGGAATCGACGTCATCGGGAAGATCGCTCTGCCCGGAAGCAACGGCCACGAGTTCGTCTTGGTATCCATCGACTACTTCACAAAATGGGTCGAAGCCAAGTCATATAAAGTGCTAACTTCCAAGAAGGTTGCACATTTCCTTAAGCAAAACATCATATGCCGATACGGCATCCCGAACGAGGTCATATCAGACAACGGATCCCACTTCAAATGAGAATGCGATAGACTACTGGCCGAATTCAAGATGACATGCCATAAGTCCTCTCCCTACAGGCCGCAAACTAACGGCGGAGTAGAAGCAGCAAACAAAACCCTCGAAAGGGTCATCAGAAAAATGACCACACGAGGACGAGATTTGCTGGAAAACAAGCGCAGACTAAAGGCCATGGAGCACATCCGAGTGTTGCTGGAAAACGAGATGGAGGCAGTACTGCCAGTTGAATTGGAAATTCCATCACTGCGAGTGTTGCTGGAAAACGAGATCAACGAAGTCGAATGGCTCCGAAGCCGACACGACGAATTGGCCCTGCTAGACGAGTGCCGACTAAAGGCCATAGAGTACATCCGAGCCTACCAAAGCAGAATGGCTAGAGCTTTCGACAAGGAAGTCAAATCCCGAGACATCAGGGTAAGCGATTTGGTACTCAAAGAAAAGCCTCCCACCCGAACCAACCCGCTTGAAAAATGGGAACCAACATAGATCGGCCCGTTCGTGGTCCAAAAGATCTTCTCTGGAGGTACCATGAAGCTGACAGACCTAGACGGCGATTCCTTCATGAATCCAGTCAACGGAAGCAAATTTCGCCGATACTTCGTGTGGGCACCCCGACCCGGGACCTTAGCTCGTGCCCCGAGCGGGAGAGTCCAAACCACCTCAATTTAAAAAAAAAAACCTTTTGTTTAACTTGAAAAGTAAAAATAAACTTTCATAAACCAACATAAACATCTCCACTTGGAGGCGGTATATAAACCATCTTTGAAAAGATACAACCTGTTTTAGTTACAAAACAATTACAATTGTAAAAGTTTACAAAAGCCAACTTTAAAAGAAAACCAACTCCATATTTAGTTACAACATAACACAACTGAAAATGTTTTCTAACTGTTCTAAATACAATCTCCCCAAAATAATAACATCCAGCCTACTCCCAAACTCAAACCATATACATACCCTGATAACCCAAAAAGAACGCTGTCCAAACTCCTTCCCGACCTCACTGGTTTGGTCCACCTGTCTCAGCTCGATCTAAAATAGTAAAGGGATAAGGGTGAGAATAAATCTCAATAAGTTATTATGAATGCAACAATATGCCATATAAGATGCAACACATAACCATGTTGCTCACAACACATTGGTAAAGCGGTAAACACATTACGTTAGCTCAGTTTACCTTTCCCATCTGAACAATAAGTCGTACAACGTCGGGAGTAAAACTCCACTCTTTTGTGAATTGCTTAAGCATATCCACATCTTATAAGACTCATATTTCAGAGAACCATATAAGATACTAGCAATCTCTAAGGCTTTTGGCTATATACAGAAGCTTTTACCCCAATCTGTGGCCACAGAAGGGGACAGTCACAGATATAATGTAATCCGATCACCTTATGGAACAATTCTCATAATTGATCGTATCCCATTATACCCCTAAACATCAGCTGATTGAAACACATTCAAGCAGATAATAGATACTTGAAAATAAATCCACACTTGGGATATCAATACAACAACATGGTATTAATACTCATGTTCTAACCAATAAAATAGTGCAACATGTATTTCATACACTATTTGAATCCACAACCATGAATATGTAATCAAATATGGCACAATGTACACAAGCCAGCCCTACATATTCATTACACAACCTTGAATAAACTTTATAAAGGTTCAAGATTTATTTACCAAGTTTTATCAACTTTGGCTAAGTTTTCGTAATGCCTTTCAACCCTTTTCAAAAACCATATTTAAGAACCTTCTCTATATCATTTTGGACAAGTTCAAACTTCCTTGTAAAGCTCTAATGTTGTACTAGGATTGGAGTCAAAAGGGGATTAAATCCATACTAGGTTGATTAGGTTTAAGTTGCTTGAAAATTGATACCAAGTGAACAGCACTGGGCACGACTCGTGCCCCATGGCACGACTCGTGCCCTTCCCCAGCACGAGTGCACTATTTTGCATGACTAGTACCACGAATGATAAAAGGGTGGAACAAATCGTACTCCAGGGCACGAGTCGTGCCCTTCACCAGAATCTCCTACTGATGTCAAAACATCAGTAACCCAGGAAAGAAAATACCATATTTCTCATGCTAAGCTATTTCAATACCACGACCTATCTAAACTTCAACATCGGCCTTTCTCAAATAAATTACACTTCCAAACCAAATCATATATTCCCTCCAAGCCATGTAACAAGATTATACCACCTTTCACTTCAAACCAACTATTTTACCACCCTTACCATACTCATTCCAAAACTAAAGTTTCCTTTCATTTCAAAAGCCAAATAAAATGACCAAAAATACCAAGAACCATTTATATCACATAATATCAACATTAAACACGGAATGAGCAATTATTGAAAGAAATCATAATAACTTACCAAAATAATTCGGAAATAAGAAAACTCTAATCGGCTAGAATTGTTCCATTTGACTTCCTGAACGTTTATATGAAAACAAATCGAAGAACGGAACAACGTTTGATTTATGGGAATTTTAGGAAGGTAACCCTAGGTTGATAGAACGTTCTGGGAACGTAGAGAAGAAGGAAAGAACTGAAAGAAAATAATGAAGCTTCTGGGGGAAATTAAAGATTTCTATTAAACAATTTACACTCTAGCTCCTCCAAGAATTGAATTACTACAATCAACCACCTTACTTTTACATTTACACTAAAGCTCCTCAACAACTTTTATAAACTTTTATTTAAAATTTCAAATATTATAACGTTACTACAAAAATTCCTATTTATTCCGTTTAGACATTATACAATAAAAATTAATTTATTAACACCCTATAATCACGTAAGTTATCCAAATATCCAAATAAACTCATAATCATTTCAATTATCCTATAATATTTAACATTAGATGCAATGCACCCCACCCCCACGTGCCCAACACGTGACCAAAATAGTGCCTAGGATTAGGGTCGTGACACTCACTCCCCCTTAAAGAAAATTCGACCTGAATTTTAAATTCACTTACCTGAATGATCAAATAACCAAGGGTACTTCCCTCTCATTTCTGATTCCAATTCCCAAGTAGCTTCCTCAATGGTATGATTTTTCCATAAAATTTTCACAACTGGAATGCTTTTGGTTCGAAGCTCCCGGACCTGCCACTCCAGAATTCTCAAGGGTACCTCCACGTAAGTCATATCCGCCTGAACATCCTCGGGAGGAGAACTCAAAACATGCGAAGGATCATAGCAATACTTTCACAACATGGAGACATGGAATACATCATGGAGAGATGAAAGAGATGGAGGTAGAGCCAATCTATAAGCTAACTCACCCACCTTCTCTAAAACTTCGAATGGACCAATGAATCTCGGCGCCAACTTCCCCTTATTACCAAACCTTTTAATCCTAGTCCTCGGTGAAATTTTCAAAAATACAAAATCACCAACTTGAAATGATAACTCCCTTCTTCTGTTGCCGGCGTAGCTTTTCTGTCGACTTTGAGCTGTCTTCAATCTGTCCCAAATCACTTTAATCTTCTCAGTTGAATCTCTAACCAAGTCTGGACCCCAAAGTCTCACTTCACCAACCTCGTCCCAACACATTGGAGACCTACATTTCCTTCCATACAATGCCCCATACGGTGCCATCTCAATACTGGACTGGTAGCTGTTATTATACGCAAATTCCACCAAAGGCAAATGATCTTCCCAAGATGAGTGGAAATCCATCACACATGCCCGTAACATATCCTCAAGAATCTGAATAATTCTCTCAGTCTGCCCATCTGTCTGAGAATGAAACGTCGTGCTAAAACTCAACTTGGAGCCCAAAGCCTCGTGCAAAGCCCTCCAAAAATGCGAGGTGAATCTCGGATCCCGATCTGAAACAATGTTGATCGGTACTCCATGAAGTCTCACAATCTCGTGAATATACAACTGTGCCAATCTCTCCAGTGAATACTTTGTTGAAACAGGTAGAAAATGAGCTGACTATGTCAATCTGTCCACTATTACCCAAATGGCATCCATCTTCTTCGAGGTAGGAGGTAATCTAGTCACCAAATCCATCGAGATTCCTTCCCATTTCCATTCCGAAATATCCAGTGGTTGAAGTAGCCCCGTAGGTCTTTGATGTTCGGCTTTGATTTGTTGGCAAGTCAAGCACTTTGATACAAACTCCGCGATTTCCTTTTTCATTCCATTCCACCAATACTCTCTCTTCAAGTCCTGATACATCTTCGTGCTTCCTTGATGAATAGCAAATCTGGACTTGTGGCCTTCCTCTTATACTTGCCTTTTGATCTCCGGTAAAGAAGGTACGCAGATTCTGCCTTGGAATGTTAAAATCCCATCTTTGTTCAACACAAACTCCCCGGTCTTTCCATCTTGTAACTTCCCCAAAATTTTCTTCAATTCAGTATCACTTTGCTGAGCTTCCATAAAATTTCTATATAAGGTAGGAATTGCTCGGACATTCGAAAATAGCATCTCACCTCTCGATTCACGGGACACCAATGTTGAGAGATAAGCCTTTCGGCTAATCGCATCCGCCACCACATTAGCCTTCCCCGAATGATAGGAAATGACACAATCATAGTCTTTCAGTAGCTCTAACCAACACCTCTGCCTGTTGCTCAATTCTTTCTGGGTGAACAAATATTTCAGGCTCTTGTGATCAGTGAAAATTTCAAATTTTGCTCCATATAAATAATGCTTCCACTTATGCAATGCAAAGATAATTGCAGCCAACTCCATGTCGTGAGTAGGATAATTCTGCTCCGCTGGTGATAACTTCCTCGAAGCATACGCAATTACTTTTCCATTTTGCATAAGAACACAACCCAATCCTTCTTTGGAGGCGTCACTGAAAATAACAAAGTTCTCGCATCCATCTGGAAGGGTAAGAATCGAAGCTGAAGTCAATCTCTTTTATGAACTCAGTAAAGCTAGCTTCACACTTAGCATCCCATACAAAAGATATATCCTTCCGAGTCAACCTTGTCAATGGAGTTGCAATTCTCAAAAATCCCTCTATAAATCTTCGATAGTACCCCGCTAATCCAAGGAAACTATGGACTTCAGACACTGTTGAAGGTTGTTTCCAGTTGACTACGGCCTCAATCTTCGTAGGATCCACGACAATACCCGTACTCGACACCACATGACCCAAGAAAGAAATCTATTCGAGCCAAAATTCGCACTTGCTAAACTTTGCAAACAACTGTTTCTCACGAAGCACAGATAAAACAATTCTCAAATGCTTCTCATGATCTTCCCGAGACTTTGAATATACCAGAATGTCATCAATAAAGACCACAACAAAACTGTCAAGATAAGGCTTGAAAATTCTCTTCATCATGTCCATAAATACCGCCGATCCATTAGTCAACCCGAAAGGCATAACAACAAATTCATAATGACCATAGCTCGTTCTGAAGGTTGTCTTGGATATGTCATCCGGTCAGATTTTCAACTGATGGTATCCGCTACGCAAGTCAAGCTTGGAATAGATAACGGAACCTTGAAGCTGATCAAACAAATCATCAATATGCGGAAGAGGATATTAATTCTTAATAGTAGCTTGATTCAACAGTCTATAATCAATACATAACCTCAACGTACCATCCTTCTTCCTTATAAACAAGATCGGTGCTCCCCAGGGTGAAACACTCGGATGAATGATGCCCCTATCTAACAATTCTTGCAACTGAATTTTCAATTCTTTCAACTCAGCTGGAGCCATTCTGTAAGGTGCTTTGGATATTGGTGAAGTACCTGGCAATAAGTCAATACAAAACTCCACTTCTCTATCCGAAGGCATAGAATATTCAGTTGAAAACACATCAACAAACTCATTCACAACTGGAACATGAGATAACTCAAGTGACTTCTTACTCGAGTCTAACACATAAGCCAAGTACCCTTCACACCCTTTAGGCAACAATTTTCTAGCCTTTAATGCAGATATAACATGAATGCCAAATAAGGACTTATCCGCATCAAATATAAACACAGGTAAATCAGGCATAGAAAAGGAGACTCGCTTCCTGCGACAGTCTACCAAAGCATGACAATTACTCAACCAATCCATGCCAAGAATGACATCAAAATCACGGATTGGTAACTCAACCAAATCCATTGGCAATACATGGCCACATATAATCACGTCATAACCATGATAGACCAAAAAATATTCGAGGCACTCTCCCATAGGAGTAGAGACCTCCAGCACATAAGGCAAAAACTTAGGCAGTTTATGCAAAGTAAATGCAAGATGCGATGCCACATAAGAATGGGATGACCCAAGGTCTATAAGAATACGAGCCCTGACTCCTGAGACAGGTACTATGCCTCTAATGACAGTTGTGGGATCTACATCTCCTTGTCCTAAGGCAAAAACTCTACCTTGCACTCTCTCCTTCGGTTTCCCCTCATTATCCCTCTTCACACCACCCCTTGGTTGGCCACCCTGCTGTCCGCTACCCGAAGCTTGACCCCGTTGCAAACTAGGACATTTCCTCCTGAAGTGACCCACTGCTCCACACTCAACATCGATCTTCAGAATGTCCCGCTTACTTACAAAATTTGCAAACAGTCCCAAACTGATCGGATACTGGACGAGTTGAAACTGTAACATTTCCTCCTCGAACCACCTTTGGAGCTGAAGGCTTTGGCTGTCCTCTATACTGCCCTGGGCCTTGACCTTGAAACTTTGACTTGATTCCACTACTACCTTCAGGTCTGCCCCGGTGCTCCTCAATATCATTTTGAATCCTATACACCATGTTCACTGCTGCTTGATAGCTGGTGAAGTCATGCGTCAACAGTTGCTTCCAGAATTCCAATCTCAACCCTTTCACAAACCTGTAGACTCTCCTCTCCTCCTCTGGTACCAAATGAGGGCAATAACAAGCCAACTCTGTGAACTTTGCCGAATACTGGGCCACCGTCATAGCTCCCTGCTCGAGCCTCAGAAACTCAAACTCTTTCTTGTCCCGGGTAATCAAAGGAATAAAGTGTTCTTTGAATCTCCTGGTGAAGTTCTCCCAAGTCTAGGGCGTATGGTCCCGCTCCCAACTCTCCTTTAAGATCTACCACCAGTGCTCTGCAGGACCTTCGAGCTTGAAAACAGCACATCTAACCTTCTCTTCGTTCGGACTTTCCATTGACACAAAGATTTTATTCATAGCTTCTAACCATCTTTCTGCCATCAACAGATCAGGATCCCCATTATAGCTAGGTGGAGCCATCTTTACAAACTTTTCTAACCCATGTCCTTGTCTTCCCTCAGGTTGCTGTTGAGCCTGTCCCTGAGTTGCCATGTTTCGCAAGAAAACCCTGAACATATTCATCATCTCTGCATTTTGGTTTCCTCCTGCTCCCACATCACCCACATTTCCTTGATTCCTTTGTTGATCATCACCAGTTCCTGCCATTGTACTAACCCCTGCATCGAACACTCATCGTCAGATATCACACACTCCCCCTTAAACTAGACATCTACCCTTGACTTCTAAATTGAGCTCTGATACCAACTGTGGGTACCCCGACCCGGGACCTTAGCTCGTGCCCCGAGTGGGAGAGTCCAAACCACCTCAATTTAAAAAAAAAAACTTTTGTTTAACTTGAAAAGTAAAAATAAACTTTCATAAACCAACAAAAACATCTCCACTTGGAGGAGGTATATAAACCATCTTTGAAAAGATACAACCTGTTTTAGTTACAAAACAATTACAATTGTAAAAGTTTACAAAAGCCAACTTTAAAAGAAAACCAACTCCATATTTAGTTACAACATAACACAACTGAAAATGTTTTATAATTGTTCTAAATACAATCTCCCCAAAAGAATAACATCCAGCCTACTCCCAAACTCAAACCATATACATACCCTGACAACCCAAAAAGAACGCTGTCCAAACTCCTTCCCGACCTCACTGGTTTGGTCCACATGTCTCAGCTCGATCTAAAATAGTAAAGGGAGAAGGGTGAGAATAAATCTCAATAAGTTATTATGAATGCAACAATATGCCATATAAGATGCAACACATAACCAGGTTGCTCACAACACATTGATAAAGCGGTAAACACATTACGTTACCTCAGTTTACCTTTCCCATCTGAACAATAAGTCGTACAACATCGGGAGTAAAACTCCACTCTTTTGTGAATTTCTTAAGCATATCCACATCTTATAAGACTCATATTTCAGAGAACCATATAAGATACTAGCAATCTGTAAGGCTTTTGGCTCGATACAGAAGCTTTTACCCCAATTTGTGGCCACAGAAGGGGACAGTCACAGATATAATGTAATCCGATCACCTGTTGGAACAATTCTCATAATTGATCGTATCCCATTATACCCTTAAACATCAGCTGATTGAAACACATTCAAGCACATAATAGATACTTGAAAATAAATCCACCTTGGGATATCAATACAATGACATAGTATTAATACTCATGTTCAAACCAATAAAATAGTGCAACATGTATTTCATACACTATTTGAATCCACAACCATGAATATGTAATCAAATATGGCACAATGTACACAAGCCAGCCCTACATATTCATTACACAACCTTGAATAAACTTTATAAAGGTTCAAGATTTATTTACCAAGTTTTATCAACTTCGGCTAAGTTTTCGTAATGCCTTTCAACCCTTTTCAAAACCATATTTAAGAACCACGACCTATCTAAACTTCAACATGGGCCTTTCTCAAATCAATTACACTTCCAAACCAAATCATATATTCCCTCCAAGCCATGTAACAAGATTATACCACCTTTCACTTCAAACCAACTATTTTACCACCCTTACCATACTCATTCGAAAACTAAATTTTCCTTTCATTTCAAAAGCCAAATAAAATGACCAAAAATGCCAAGAACCATTTATATCACATAATATCAACATTAAACACGGAATGAGAAATTATTGAAAGAAATCATAATAACTTACCAAAATAATTCGGAAATAAGAAAAACTCTAATCGGCTAGAATTGTTCCACTCGTCTTCCTGAACGTTTATATGAAAACAAATCGAAGAACGGAACAACGTTTGATTTATGGGAAATTTAGGAAGGTAACCCTAGGTTGATAGAACGTTCTGGGAACGTAGAGAAGAAGGAAAGAACTGAACGAAAATAATGAAGCTTCTGGGGGAAATTAAAGATTTCTATTAAACAATTTACACTCTAGCTCCTCCAAGAATTGAATTACTACAATCAACCACCTTACTTTTACATTTACACTAAAGCTCCTCAACAACTTTTATAAACTTTTATTTAAAATTTCAAATATTATAACGTTACTACAAAAATTCCTATTTATTCCATTTAGACATTATATAATAAAAATTAATTTATTAACATCCTATAATCACGTAAGTTATCCAAATAACCAAATAAACTCATAATCATTTCAATTATCCTATAATACTTAACAAGAGATGCAATGCACTCCACACCCACGTGCCCAACACGTGACCAAAATAGTGTCTAGGATTAGGGTTGTGACACTTCGCCTGAAGCAAATCGACTTTTCTGTCTCCCCGTCACTTCAAGAAAGTGTCAAACTACGGAGAACTGAGCCCCTCAGTCCGGGGGGAAGGTAGGCATTTGTAATTGGTTCGATCTAAAAACACACAAAAAAACAAAAAAAAATTGGATGTCAATCAAGGCTCAGATCAATCCAAACACAATATCCAAAAAAATGGATGCCGTCAAGGCTCAGACTACTTCAGTTCACAAAATACAACAGAAAGGTCCAAAGCTGGATGCCACCAAGGCTCAGACAAAAACCAAATAAGAGATCTTGCATCTCGACAAAGCTTTAAAAGTAAATCACAAATCACTATCGGTTACAACATTTCTTGATGAGTACAAGCACGGTCTACTCTCAAGCTCACAACATGCTAAAAGACAACTTAATACATTTAACAAATAATGTGTTTGCAATGCAATGAATGGATACTTAGGAGTTCATTCCGCGCCACTCGCACTTGTCCCCTCGCCATTCTTCCCTTTCTTCCCTCATCCCTGGCGAGTCTTCTTTCGCTCCACGTACGCCAACTATGTCTCTCTCATTCCGAGATCAGGGGTCCTCCCCATCGAGTCAAGCAATCCAGTAGCTCGCAGAGCTTCATTCGTCCGCGCCTCGGACCGAATCTTCTCCTTGCGAGTCTGCAAAAGGGGACCTCTCACCGTCAGTCGGTCAACTCTGGTCTCATAGTCAAACAAAGTGTCTCCCGTAACATTCTGAGGGTTAGACCAGGCTTCTGCACTTCTAAGGCTATAGCTGAGACGGCAACCTTGCCCTAGAATCGCTTCGCGCCTGCTCCCCAAAACCACTTGGGTCTGCCCGACATGCTGCTCATACCAATCCAGGTACTCGGTGGTCAACACAACACTCTCCCGACGTCGAAGGAGCACCACAGGAGGGAAAGCGGAATACTTTCATACCCTCAAAAAATGTAGGAAGACATCCGGATCTGTCATGCAGAAAGAAGCTACCTCCATAGTAGCAATGTCGTTCCAACCCAGCAAAGGTTCTTGCCTCATCCCGAACTGCCTGGAAACAAGCGACGGAACATAGAAAGAGCACCAAGACAAACCCAGAACTCTGACAACATAGGAACTTTCCTGAAAGGCCCTCCTAGTCTCAATCCCCTAGTGAGGAACCCACCAAAGGATCTGATGCGTTCCAAGATGTGCCATCCATCTCTCCTAGGCAGACTGATCCATATCCAATACAAGGGGTTGCCGAGCAAACGTCCACGGACTAAGAGTTGCCGGAGACTCAGGCATGGATTGAAGCCTCTCTCGCAACCACGAGGTGAGCAAAATGGTGCTTCCCCCTCGCATGAACCTATCCCCTGTTGTAAGTACCCAAATCTGGATCGTCAAAATCCGTCAGAAAGTTAACCGAAATCCGTTAACTGGCCCGCTCCAGGTTAACCGGAACTCGTTAAACTCCCCGTTGCCGTGCCAACGAGACGTCCCGGGACTGCCCTGTGCATCCCGACGTCGAAGCGTACTTAACACGTGTCATCTCACGTAAAAGTATGGCTTTCCCTGAAAAACGCACTTTCCGACACTTTCCGGGGGCGTTTCGGACATTTTCCAGACTGTTATTTTAAAAAACGGACAAAACCGGGACCAGGGAACGAACTCCCATACATCTGGTGACTCAGAGGACACGTGGCAGCCATGCCACAGCCCTCTCATCACCTTTCAATCACAAATCAAGCTGAAAAGACCAAAATACCCCTGGATTTCAGTCAAAGTCCGGCCGGACTCCCTGTGCAAATTTCCTGAAATTGCCAGCAAGCCCCTCAGAATTCCAAAATACCCCAAAACCCTGAAAAACAGTCCAAGTCCGTCCGGACTCCTACTGCAATTTTCACCTATAAATAGAAGTGGCTGTCAAAGCCAAAAAGAGGAACATTTTAACACCAAAAGTCACTCTCCTCACGGCCCAAACTGATTTCACCCCTTCCCGAGCTCCCGTTTGCCTCGATTCGCGTGAAACTTCCGTATTTCGATCAAATACGCCCCTCATCACTTCGAAACACCCTTTCGAACTAATTTTCGTGTCCCGTACACACCTTCCGAGCCAAAGGAGTCGACCCTAGCCATAGGTATAACTCCCTCTCTCTAAATCTCTCGTTCCGTCTCGGTTTACGCGCCAGTCGCTACAACCGTTTCGAACGACGTTATCGAAATGTAGACGCCTCCGTCTAACGGGGTCCGATACGTTTTAGCCCCTCGATCCTCTTCTCTTTCCGTAAGAGAAGTAATCACGGGTTAAAACGGCGTTCCGACCCCGTTCCGTTTACTTTTACGTCATTTACCAATTCCGGATCGATCGATCCGTTGATCGTCCTTTACTTTCTGTCATTTACAATTCCGAGCCGATTGGCCTTGTTGATCGTCATTTACAATTCCGAGCCGATTGGCCTCGTCGATCGTCATTTACGATTCCGGATCGTTTGATTCCGTTGATACCGCACTTTAAATACTGTCATTTATAAAGTCTGACCCGTTTGGATCGTGATAGTATTTACTTTTCAAAGTCCGAGTCGCAACCCGATTCGTTGATCGCATATCATTTAATACGCATTTTTCCCGTAAAAATCGTTAACAATGTAATGCCCGGTTCAAAACCGGAGTTCGTCCTTCGAACTCTCTTTCAAAACGCGCGAAATGACGTTTGGCCTCCAAACGCTCATCTTCAAACTAAAAGCCGCCATTTGACACTTAAAATCATTTAATACGTATTTTTCTCGTAAAAATCGTTAACAATGACACGCCCGGTTCAAAAAAACCGTAGTTCGTCCTTCGAACTCCTTTTCAAACTCAAAATCGACGTTTGCCACGCAAACACTCATTTCAACTCAAAATCGACGTTTGCCACGCAAACGCTCATTTCCGTCTCAAAACCGACGTTTGTCATTCAAACGCTCGCCTTTTCAAAGTCACCTAATCAACGTTTGACATTCAAACCAAGATTAAGCTTGTCATTCAAGCCCTCATTTCAAAACACACACACACACACACGTTTTCGAGAAAGGTAGAAAGACTCGTCATGCGAGGCGTTTCGGGTGATCTCGTAATACTCTTCCCGAAACGTAACGTGACCTCCGAACCTAACAATCTCTGGTACTAAAAAAGCTTTTTACTCGTTTTTGCTACCAATAAAAATGATCCCCCGTTTTCAAAGCCTTTTCCTAAGTTTTGCTACCAATAAAAACGACACCATTTTCAAAAGCCGTTTCTCAACGTTTGGGCTCAAAATACAAAAACAGCGTGGCGACTCCTCATTTTTTTCCTTCCCATGAAGCGAGGTCTCAGACACCAACCCCCCGCGAAAGACAACCGTGTTTTGCGCCCGCGCGCGAAATCCCGGGTAATTTCAGTTGGCGACTCCGCTGGGGAAAAGATACTTTTTTCAAAACTACCGTTGTTTTCTAAAAAGCCTTCCGTGGGTCAAACTTTCGTTTACCCTTCCTCATTTTCGTGTGCGTGTGTTACTTTAAACCTCGAACGGTTTGTTTTTTCAAAGGCATTACATTGTCAACTTTTCAAAATCATACCATGTTTGTGCATCCCCATTCATGTTTGATTTTCATACTATATTTTGAATTGTGCATCATAAATTCTTTAAGACACATTCTGAAAATCTCTATTTTTACTCAGAAAAAGAATTTTAGTGACCGCACACTACGCGCACTTGCTGCCTCGGAACACCGCACTCCACGTGCACTTGCTGCCTAGGTACACTGCACACTACAACCCCTAACCCGGGATGGCCTTATCAGTTGCACCCCGATTGGTCTGCCATACACCTTTCGGGGGCGCACGGGGTCGTCCCAAACATCCCATCCTAGACCGTGTAAGCCATGCACTCTTTGTGTCACACTTTGTCCAAGACCCCGGTTGGTTTTTGGCTTAGCTCGTGTCATAAAGCCTAAGTGTATGTTTTTTACGCCGGGCCCCGCTCCGAGTCAAGCTCGAGAGGTTGAGACCAAAGGTCGTTCTTGACCCGAAGTCTCGCGCTCTTCAGCCTTGACTTTGACGCGGAGCTCTGCCGAAAAATATACCCGAAGGTTCAATGTGACGCCGTGTCACCAAACCTCGTCGTATGTCTTGTGCCGCCCACAACTTGGCCAACGCCAAAAGCTAAGGTCTCTCGCACAAGCGAGTCAGGAGAGGTCATGCCAAAATTTCGGCACAATCCCCGCCTTAACTTAGGGGCGTTGACTTCGACTGTGGCCCGTGCGTCACATACGTTGAAAGTTTGCGTGATCAGCTAGCCTTAAGTTCACTTTTTCCTTTGTCGGTGGAACTCGCTTGCCTTATCGACCTCGCTCGGGATAGTCCGTCTCGAGAAAGATGATCTACAATGGAAACGAGGGGCTTATAAGCGTAGTGACGAGATCCACCGATTAGAGCTCTAGGATTAGTTGCGAAAAGAAGACTCGCTCTTTTCCAACCGATTAGGACTACGAGAAAACGCGCTTTAAGTAAACATTAATCGGTAATCGCACATTGCACAAGCCCGAAACCTTGAGCCAAATACCCTTTTCCGAAGCCTAAACCCTTCCTTTCGTTCCTCGCAGGTGAGCGTAAAGTGGTTCAGATTTCCGGCCGCCGCCTTACCAGATCACCGTTACGGCGGCATCGAGGCAGTTCTTCGGTTCCCTCGGTTCCCTCGCCAGAATTTCCGACATGTCTAGCTCACCGAGAAATCGTGACGGGGAAGGACCCCGCCACCGGTAACAGATATGACTTTGGAAGAAGCCATCCGGGCTTGTGAGGTTCACAAGAAGCGTAAAGAAGATCGCCAGAACTTCGTGGTACGGCCTTCCGAATGAGCGAGGTATAGCAGCTATCCCCAGGCCGACGGTACTTTTGTCCCGGTCGAGGATGAGGATTCCCCGAAACCAGCTTCACCAAACCTTCAACCAGGTTCCTCCCCGCCAACTTACGGGATGACTTCCAACCAAGGAAACAAATGACCTAGGCTCCACATTGCTACTTCTCGTGGCAACCCCGTCATTTTTGGCCGGCTAGTGCTACTCCTATCACTCAATACCACTAAGCCGCTGGACCATCTCAGACGGATGCCAATATCCCTTAATACCCTCCCGGGTTCGTCCCGTTACCTATACACGAATCCCTAAACACCGGGGACAAACCTCGATACAGTTCAGAGAAGGCTCCCATATACCCACATTTATCAAGCCTTCCACCTCCAATCACTACCGCTCACGTGGTAGCACCCGGCGCCGAGCCTCACAGCCCACCACCGGACCCAACCTTAGCCTCGGATGGTCGAGCGGATGAAAGACCCGAAAGCTACCATGAGGCCTCAAAGCAGAAATGCTCAAATCCACGGATCCGGAATGGTCACGCCTCTCCCCGCCAAGTTCGGGAATGCCGGGAGATGGACCGATTCGACGGAACCGAATGTCCTCAAACGCACGTCGACACCTACGTTCTCGGCATGAGAGAAAAAGGAGCAACCCTCCAGCAAATGGCTGACCACTTCCAGCATACGCTCAAGAGTTCAGAGTTACGATGGTTTCTGAGGGTCAAGCCTGCGGATCGCCACACCTGGGATCAGATTAGTAACATCTTCCTGGAACGGTACCGATCCAACTTAGAGTGGGAAACAAGTCGTGAGGACTTAATCACCACTGAGCAGAAAGCGGATGAAAGTGTTGGGGAATTCTACAAAAGGTGGAGCTGGAAACTCTCCGAGATCATGGAGCCCCTCTCCAAAGAGGAACAGATGCGGATCTTCAAGTCCTGCTTAAGACCGTCCATCAGAACTCTCATCAGTCACAATTTCTTCCCAGATCTCCGGGCCATGGTAAATGCCGGCTCACAGTTCGAGAAGGATCTCAAGGAGAAGTTGGCTACAGCACAGCCATACAGATACCACTCGAAAGTTGCATTCAATCCCGCACCGGCCCCCGGCAAAGGGAAAGATACGTCTGTCAATTACATCCATCAGGGACAACAGTCGGGCAACAGAAACCCAGTCCCACCAAGCAACAATTCTACTCAGAAGCAGCCTGTCGTACACTTCGACAAGTTGGACATGCCACTGAGCAAGATGCTGGAAGGGTTAATCAAGGAAGGTCTCCTTAAACCCATTGCAAATTACAAACCCAAAAATCCCGTAGCCAATGCGGACAAGAGCAAATACTGCGCCTTCCATCGCATCACGGCCATACCACCGACAACCGTTTGGGGTTACGATACGAAATCCGTAACTTGATAGAAGAAGGCAAATTGGAGCGTCCCAGTGGGCCCAATCTGAGTCGAAAACCCTTTTCCGAACAATAACGGCGTGAATTCCATTGAGTGGGTGCCCAAGAAGATTACCACTGAGAACCGGTTTCTCCGCCTCTTCCGGTCGGGTCCTCATCAAATGTCCACATCGGCTACGATGTTTGTGATCGCTCCGCCTCGCCCGGGAGTACGAGTTCCAAGATATGGTCCTGGAGCAACCCTCCGCGAAAACAAAGAAAAAGTCCTCTCAACAAAGAATCGAGAGAAAGATACGAAGCCGGGACACCGGTAGGTACACTCGGAGAGCCTTCCGGGAGGTTAGACTACTATGTACTTGTACTCCAAGCCAGCCCTCTCTTCCTCCGTGCCATGCAGCTTTAGAGCAAGCAGTGGATGGGAAAGCCGAAAAGTCCTCGCCGACAACGAGCTCGGACCCTGGGACATCGGAATACCTCGGATCTTGGTAATCTTATCGCGCCGAAGCCTAACCCCGCGGGATCGCCCAAGATTCAATTTGTCCAGCTTCCGAGCTCGGACCGGTAAAGGAAGATCAAGGTCGCCTGGCACTCGCACTCGATCAACGTGCTAATCAAGGGCGGCAACCGTCCACAAACACCTTTCAACACAATCCCGAGGCTCCAAAGAAAGGCTTTACCTCGCAAAGAGGAAGACAGAAACGGATGGCTTGATGACTCTCCTTCTCCGGATAGAGACCAGATCTACGATTCCCGATCGTACGGCAAGTATGATCACGTTTTGTGACGAAGACTTACCGAGAGATGCCTCGGGTACAACGAAGCTCGTACATCACTCTCAAGCTCAACACCATAACACTCCCCGAGTATTGGTAGACAACGGGTCAGCCGTTAACGTTTCTCCTCTCGCATGATGCAAGCCCTCCGTATCAACGAAAGCCATCTGATTCCGTCAGCTCGGACTATCAAGGCCTACAACAGCTCGTCTCGTCCCATACCGGGGATGGTAACTCGGAACTCGGTTCGAAACCCAAATGGTGCCAAAGAAAATTCCACGTAATGGACATTCCATCCGAATTCCACGGCTGTTGGGGCGCCCTTGGCCGCATCACATGAAAGCCATAGCCTCCACTCTCCATCAGTGTGTTAAGTTCATTAACCGGCAGGGAGATCTCGAAGTCATCCGAGGGGACAGTTTCCTCATAGGGAACGAAGCCGAGACAATAGCCAAGCGTGTCCGTACTCAGGCACCGGGGTTACCTCCTTCGAATCAACCAAGGGACTACCGGGGCAAATCTCATCAGAATCTCTCAGAGTCCGGAGATGCTAACTATGTAAATGTACTCGAGCAAAGTGCACTCGGCAACCCGATACATCAAGTTCAACCGTCGTTTCCAACATTTGGAGGCAGATTGGAAAGAAACGCCGAACATCGCCATGATGCGGCACATAAACCCCTGGGCCTCCAATCTGAGATTCGTCGCATTCTTCAAACCAACTCTTCGCCCCGCCTGTGCGAAGAGATCTTTGTGATAAAGGTCAACAAGCACCGTCATTCTCGTTTTGAATGTATGGAAGTCGTATGGTATGTCCTCCACGAGGAACTACCCGCTGCACCCCTCTTCTCCAATGAAGGGCAAGATGTTTTCCTAGCCGCTCCAAAGAACGCACCCGACGCAATACGCCCCTACGTTTGGGTTGAGCCGCCGATGACGACGAATCAAGACTCTCCGGAGTCGAGGACGCGCACCCGCGGCGACCTCTCGCATTCACATGCTCGCTTTGAGGACGGCACTCCTTCCGATCGTGTCACCTACGACCAAGGCTCCAATACCATGGAGATTGTCAAGCTCAACGTCCGCACTGGGCGGCTATCCGACAATTGGAAGCAATCGGTCCACACAACGAAGAATCCTCTCGACTAAGTGGTCGACGACGACTTCGTCAACATCATCTATTCCAGATATCCCGATGATACCAAGGATCCGGTCCTTATCGTCGATTCTCGCAATACCAAAGTCACCCTCGACGATCGCTCGCTTCATGGTAAACGAGGCCCCGGCCAAGCGAGCTCGTAGCTCATCACTACTTCCGAGTACTGCCAGCTGCAACCGGCCCGTGCCGTCGCCAAGCTTATACCCTCAAGCGCCGCCAAGGCCAAGGGCAACAAAAGGAGACCAAGCTCCTCACCCTCGCTACGAGTCGATCAACCTCGGGAACGCTTCCAGCCCACCCCAAAACATCTCGTGAAAGTCTTCCCGCAAGGCGTAGCCGCCTTCCGACATAGGAAATGACCACCTCAAAGCATCAACATGCTCCAGCCGATTCTCGCTCCCAAACCGTCACGGCCCCGGATTCGTACATCCCGCGCCGACCGCTAGCTCGATAGACTTGGCGATCGAGCGAGATCACGAGACCGTCAACATTGCAGTAATTCAATACCCCCGTGGGGTCAATCAAGCGTATATGGGCAAATTTCTTGGTAATCGAGATCAAGGAAGGCCGCATGGAATGTCCTGGGCCCGACTTCCTTCGTCAACGTAATCCAAGTGTTCCCGCCATTCGGCGATTTGAATGTAATCACGGTTCTGGACACTAGTCGATGATGCGCACCTACGGAGACTCGCTTAGCTCTCGCAAGGAAAGCCCTCATGGAACTAGCCGCTCAAGAAAGTCGTCTTTGGGACGAAGACCAAGCTCGAAAGACCGACAGTGGACCGAGCCCTTAAAGTGTCACAGTGCAGCTTCGACAGAAAGCTAGAGGCCACTCTAGACTCAGCCGACCTCAAGGGTTTTGCTCACGGCAACTTCCCTGACTACCGTCTGTTCTCATCCAACCCCTCTCGCCACACGAGGGTGGTCAACGGTCCCGATGACCTAGGAGATGGAATGACACAAAGCATAACGAATCCTGCCGCTTACCTCCCTGAGGAAAGCAAGTTCTCTCGTGAAAGCGACGACGAAGGCGATGAAACCATTCTCTTCCAAGTCGGGCATGAAGTCAACAAAACCGGACTCCCAAGGGTCCCGGGAGGATGGGAACGGATCATTTCCGCACTCAAATTGAAAGGCCAACTAAGGGAGAAAGGTCTATTTAAAAATAAGAGGAGGATGGAGATTCGTCTCGAGCAACTACTCAGTGGAAATTCCACAGACCGAGGCATTCGCTTACGTAAACGATCAATCTGGGACAAAGAACCAAATACATGGGCAGATGTTCGGGAAGCCGTGTACTCACCTTCCGACATACCCGCCACTCGATAAAAACAAAGGAGAAAACTCTCCCGATGGAGGTTTACCTAGACCGCCGCACGCAGCTCAAAGAAGCACCGGCTATTCTCACATGGGAAGAAACGCAGCGCTAACTCTCGACGCAGCTCCGCCGCAAGAAAGTTGATCTCGGGCCAAGAGTGGAGGAAAATTAGCAAACCATGAGTACGCTGCACTCCAACTCCAGAATGCCTTGAGTATGCTCAAGAAGAAGGAAAGGAACGCGATATACCGTGAAGAGATCAAGGAGACCGTTCGCTTGAGCCGAGAACTCTCCAACCTCCTGAGGGCCGCAACGCACGTCAGCCCAGCAACCACCGCTGTGCACCGACGTTCGAAAAGCTGCGTCAAACCGTAGGCTACCTCCCCGCAGAGGCACCTAAGCGCATCCCGGGACGTAATCCGTCAAGCCGCCGAAGCTTCAGTGGAATACATCCACGCCAATGAGTCGAGGGAAGACATACGGCTCCCATGCTACGAGGAATCCTCCTCTAACTATGGCTCAACTCGCAGCGGCCTGTTCGTAAGGGACCAAACCCGATGTCGGCGTTTCTAACCCGATCGGGTCAAGTCCATGCATTACCACCTAAGGCCACCAAAAAGCTCGCAGAGCCGTAATCGCAACCTGGCCACTCGAAGACGCAAGTTCCCGAAAGAGGACCCGATCCTCACTTAGCCTGCGGACTCGTGCGAACATTTCCCTTCGTCTCGCTCACCTCTTCATATCCTCACAAGCTCAAGCTAGAGGAAAGCTCGGCCCGTACCATGGTCCCCGTGGACGCAACCCCGCATGAAGTCATTCGATGATCGGCAACATCCACTATGGCAACATTATCACCTTCGCGCATTCGGGACCTTCCAAAATTTAGGGCCGATCACAATGAGCCGCTCTACATCACGGGCCCAACTTGGACGAGCGTCGCCTTCCCGCGTGTTGGTAGACGGAGGTTCCTAATGAATGTCTTGCCCGCCAAGATGATGGACCCGCTGACATCAAGCCCACGCATCTAAAGCCTTCACCCACACCGTCAAGGCCTATGACTCTACTTCCGCATGCTTCTCTGAGTTGCTACTCTTAACATCTGGTTCGGCAAGCGGATGATCCCCACCGAATTCCAAGTATTGGACATTCCAATCACTTTCACAGCCCATCCTGGGGCATCCCCGTCGCATCAAATCAATGGCGTGGCATCCACCCTTCACCAAGGCTCTCAAGTTCATGCAAGGCAACGAGCTAACCACGCCTACGGCGACAACGTCACCACCGAGGGGACCAAAGACTCAACGACATTCCAAAGATAGAAATCAAGCATAATGACGACATGTCATTAATCGGATTCACTCGAGACCTCCAAGATTCAAATATGCAACGTGGACCTTCCACTGCCTCACGACAAGATTCCTCCCCGCCACGAGGATGATGAAACTCATGAACTTCATCCCAGATCGGGCTCGGCAAAAGGCTACAAGGCCAACACCAAGTTATCGAAGTCAAGGACCACACCACGGCCCAGTGGCTTGGCTACGTGCCAACACCTGGCCGACATAAAGGAGAACAAAAGGCTCGCCCGCACCAAGGCAGCAGCCCACAAAAGGGGCACCTTCGATGGCACACCCAACCTCCATCCTTACATCTTTGACCTCGCCATTACTTCACCAAGGGAACCGACAGAACCGAGGGACCGACAAGGGAACCGACATGTAACCGAGGGGACCGACAAGGAAACCGACAAAGCAGAATCCGAGGGGACCGACAAGGAAACCGACAAAGCAGAACTGGGGGACCGACAGCTGAACTGATTAAGATGAAGAAGCGAGGATAAGTCGACCGAGACTACAGGAAGAAGGGAACAGCTAGCACGGGACCTCAAGCATTTCAAAGGACTCAAAGCTAATCCGATAAGGGGAGCATTCCTCGACATCACAAACTCTACTGGACCAACCGCCACCACAAAGCCAAAGACGAGTACACATTCAAGTGGAATCCCGGACTTGGAGGAGCAACTCAAGGTACTCTCCATGGGAAACAAATTGTTCGGATCACCACCGAGGCCACGTTCGAGACAAGAACTCCAAAGCGTAAGGAACCATAATTCATAGAAGACGCTCTCGCTGGACCAAATCTCACGAGAGTCTTTTGAAGAAGTCATGGAGGTGCCAAACCCGATTGACTGGGCTCCGACAACAAGACATGATCGCCATGATTGGGACAGCTAGAAGCTGCCTCTCGATCCCCGAACCCTCATCAAGCATCCAAAGAATGCCACCAAGAATTGGGTAACCTTCACCGGACCAAGGGCAGAAAGCCGAGGCTGGGCCGGAAGATAAGTCGGGCCCGCACCCACATCTCCCTAAACCCGGTCTCAAACCCTTCCGAGCCGAGTCACTCTGTCGAGTCCGAGCCCTCTTCGAGTCATCCAATGGCC